>OMKL01137362.1:0-21134 GCA_900302295.1 Parasudis fraserbrunneri
AGGATGGATATTACTGCCAGCTAACAGGCAGCCGTGGCAGCCTGCCTGCACTATAGGGCTGACATCATAGCTGTAAGTCACCAGTAGCTTCCAAGAGTACACAAGGATAAAAAAAAAAAGATTTGTCGGAGTCATTAGCTCTTCTGTGTTGTACTGGGCTAATCATGTGAAGCATAACATGATTATAAATATGATTTCTCATCAGAATGATTGCGGTCAGAATCAGTTTCGTTTATTATTAACACAGTTAATAGATGTGGTACAAACACACAATAACAGCTAGAATTGTGTAGGTTGAAGAAACCCAGACGGGCTTGAGAGTAACCTCCTCTAAAGGGGAATCATTATTAAAAACAACATAGCAATTTTAAATGTACAGTATGTAATTTCTGCCGCAAGGGGTCTCTCAAACAAAACAATAACAAAAGACGGAGTTTGGTGACGTCTTAAAGTAGCGTGGGATCATGGGAGTTGCTGCATTCATTGTTATACAAACAATGCACTGCACTTGTCTTTGCTTTTAGCTAGATTGAGAATTCAAATTAGCCTGACATGGTTTGACAGTTACTGTGTTAAGCAGACAACTAGCAGACTGTGGTTCATCACACAAATCTGTATTAATCAGAGTTGATGAGTAGCTCAAAAGTGTAGCATAGCAAGCTGATGCTAACTGTTTCATGTAAGTGGATGGAAAATGCTAAAACACATAGCTTCTTAGTCAGGGAGGTATATAGTTAAATAAAAACACAGATGTTGGTGGTCTAACCTAGTTTGCTAGTTAGTGGACATTGTTGGAAAAATTTGGGATAATGTAAGTCGGATAAAAAGAAATCGGATAAAAAGAAAACATTTCATTTCCAGCATTTTATTAAAAAAACAAAACGTGTTATTCCTCGTCTTGTACAATGCTCTACAATGCAACAACTTGCAAATATACATCAAGAGTGCAAACAAATGTATAGGTTTTTGTAAAGTGCACATAGCAGGTCTTTTTACATTTGTTCTCAAAACAAAAACTTCTTAAAGTCTTCAGTTTGAAAGGATCTGAATGGTTAAATTAATGATAAAAACATAAAATACAAACTAAGTGTTAACAGGCTTTGCCATACATCAAATGGCTTCAACAACAGGCCATGGAGGTGCATCATAACATAGACCCAACTAATCAATTCTAAAAATATTTGCCAACTATTTTTTATAATAATAATAATATAATAATAATAATATAATTAGTTGTGGATTAGCTGTCGCAGCTCTAGCACCGTTTTCATCTTTTCACATCATATATTTAAAGGTGTTTATAGCAAGTTCTCAGCTCTCCCAGCTACAATTCAATCCAACGGAGCATGTGGCCGATTAGACAACCCATCCCCACAGTGCTGAGTGCTGCCTAATAGTCTTACTACTTGACTTAATCTGTTTAGTTTTTGTTTTTTTTAGATGCAAAGCACCTCTATGCCCGGCAATATCACTGACTCACCCATTCACTCACTGTTAGCCACTCTGCCCCCAGTGGCAGCTCACAGGTAATGCGTGTTGTGTAAGACCAGTTAGCATTCGCATCTATGACACTGTGGCCTTGCTAAGGGTTGTGTGTGTGTGTGTGTTCCAGGGCGGTCCAGTGTGAACTACCTGCCCCAGGAGACCCGCTCTCGGCTGTCTAAGACGGTGGACCAGATCCTAAGGGACAACGTAGCCATGCCGTACTACATCCAGTTCATGGAGCAGCGGGGTGCCGACCACCTGGTGCGCTTCTGGCTGGAGGCCGAGAGTTTCCGCTCCACCAGCTGGTCTCGGGTCCGAGCGCACAGCCTCAATTCGGTCAAACACAGTTCCCTAGCCGAGCCCGTCCCCATCTCCCCCGACGGCACGGAGCCGTCGGACATCCCCTACACTCCAGGGCCCTTTACCCCCAGCCCCCAGGACAATAGCAGCCCCATGGAGCCGCTGGGACACGGGGAGTCCTTCAGCACAGAAGCAGGGCAGAGGCCTGGCACGCCCCGGGCAGAGACACCCACCAGGCAACCTCACTCCAGGACAGGGACTCCCTTCAAACTACAGTCAAACAGCGCTCTGAGAGAACTCTCAGACAAACTGATGAAGAGTGAGTTGGCTGGAGGGGGCCATTACATTTCTGTTTGTGTCTCTTTTTTGTTTTGTTATGACTCCTGAGGTCATATTTACTGCATACAATGAGGTTGTGGGGAATTCATTTTTAATTGAGAAAGTAGATTTTCAATACAATTCAAACACTATAAAACTTAAAAGAAATAATATTCTTCTATTTGATATATTGACAAATGGTTAAAAAGAATGTCTACGTTATCTTTGAACTGAATGGTAACTCATCCTTAAACCGGTATAGAATCAGATAAAAACACCTCATATTCTCTCTCATAACTGGCACAATGTTGGCATCATCCGGGAGACGTGTGTTGTTGGGTCACCGGCTCATCTCGTTGTGTCTGTGCGTTTCAGGTATAGAGAGAGACGCCGTCAACATCTTCACCAAGTACATATCTCCTGACGCTGCTAGACCCATACCCATCACAGAACAGCTGAGGAACGACATAGTCGGTAAAACATGGATTTTCCATCAGTATTTTGACAATATAGTAGTATTGTATTCTGACAGTCTGTCAAATAAATATGAATCTCCAAAGGCAGACGAACATGGACGTTGAAACATCAGCAACAACCTTCGGCAATATGAAGTAATCACTGCCATGTCATTTTCTATATTTCAAAATCTATTTTTGAATGCTCATGCATAGACTAATGATTAGTCTCCAGGAAGTTTTCATTAGTCGACCTTCTTAAATGACGATTGCCTGTTGCTGTTGAGCACTCCCATTGTTTTGTCTGATTGAGCACTTAAGTTTCACCTCATAGAATATTATGAGGTATATACTATAAATAGAATATCTCTGTTGACATTTATATTGACTACCTGCCCCAAGAGACAAGGTGGAAAACTGATAAAAAAAAAAAAAAGCTTCTTTGTTTGGGGTTTTAAGACGATAAATTAATATAAAGTAAAAAAGATAAGTGTTGATATTCACCACAATAGGAATCTTCTTTCAGTTTTTTAACAGACATGTTAAAATGAGAACTTGTTTCATAGGATATAGTAAATACTTGTATCTTTCCTGTGTGCAGCTAAGATATGTGGAGAGGATGGGCTGGTGGACCCAAACTGCTTTGTCATTGCACAGTCGGTAGTCTTCGCCATCCTAGAACAACAGTGAGTTTCTATCCATTCTTTTCTATCGGAGTTAAAGGGATAGTCCACCGTTTTAGGCAGCCATTCTGATTTGCCACACAAAGTTTTAAGTCCTCTCAGTCATCCCTGGAACACTTGGTGAAGGTGCTTTGGTTTCGACATGTAGGCTTAGTCACTGGTATGTTTTTATTTTTAAGGCCATTCTAGGTAGACTAGGTAGTCGTTTTTCTGTCTTTATGTTCCAAAAATGTGGCACTTATGGGTTATGGTCTCAATGCTTATGATTGTTTCTAAAGCTCAAATTGAGTTGGACAAGAATGCCTGTATGTCTTCTGCACCCTCTGCTTGGAATAACCTGCAGAATGAGTTTAAAAGTCAGGACGTAGCTACTCACTGAATTTAAAGCCATTGTAAAGTCTATGAAAAGTCTATTGATAATTGCAAACATTTTAATTGATTATATGATTGTATTTTTCCTCTGCACTTTTGTTGTATTGCATTTTTAGCTTGACTGTTGACTTGATGTGAGTTTTATGTTGTTTCTGAAACAAAATGTACTGCTGCCCTTCTTGGCCAGGTCTCTCTTGAAAAAGAGATTTTAATCTCAACGAGACTAACAGGTTAGTCTCGTTGAGATTAAAATCTCTTTTTCAAGAGAGACCTGGCCAAGAAGGGCAGCAATACATATTGTTTCAAGTAAAAAATGAAAGAAAGAAAAAAGCTAGTGGAGGTCAGTAAGGTCGTGCAGCATTTCTGAAATATTCCATGCCTCATGTCCCACTATAATTGCAAGTAAATGTTAACATTTTCTGTTTCCAATATCTCAAAAACCAAAACCCTGTGCTTTTAGGATGGACTGCAAGGACTCTGTTTGTAACAAAGCAAATAGGCTTCTTAAAAATGTGGACAATCCCTTTAACGCTCCGATAGCAGGGTTTTGTATGGCTCTGTTCTGGCACCAAGATTCAAGTGCAGTTCTTGTCCTTTGTCATTTTCCCTTCTTCACATCTACACATCTACAGGGGCTGTGTATTTTACTGGTATCTTTTGTTCACACAGTCTCTCTTTGTGAATTTCCCAGGCACTTTATTGAATTCTTGCGGAGCCATCATTTCTGTAAATACCAGATTGAAGTGTTGACCAGTGGCTCCGTGTTCCTTGCGGACATCTTGTTCTGCGAGTCAGCTCTCTTCTACTTCTCTGAGGTGAGGGTGATGATGCAGGGTGAAGCACAGTGTGATGTCATGAACATCACCATGTCTGCTGCACAATAAAACCACAGCATTTCATATCTAGTTTATCGATAGTTTTAGAATAATGCACGTTAAATCTAATTATATCCCCGAATGACAGTAATTATGGTTTTACCCTGACCGCCACCGCAGAGTTTTCATATGAACGTGATAACTCGAATAGCTTTCATTCAAATCTTTTCAAATTTGCGGGGCAGATTCATGACCCCTAGAGGATGAACTGGTGACCCCATGACCTTTCCTCTAGCGCCACCATCAGGCAGAACTTAAACATTTCAAAATATCTCCTGATCCATTAGTCATACAGTCATGAAAGTGGTATCCAGAGATGGGTCTACTCATGCACAACAGCTTTGCCATAAGGACCTATGAAGTCCGCCATATTGGAATTTCCGCTATCTTGAAATCTTTGGGAAAAAACCTTTTTCCTCTACTCCTCCCAGCCCAGGGGTCTCCAACCTGTTTGTTTATGACAGCTACTTTTGAAAAATAAAAGTTAATGAGCTACACATTCATTTTTTATGGGTATAAGTGGTCTAAACAACAAAAGTATTAGCAATCAGAGCCATATAGGCATAACAATTGGCCTAACCATTCAACATTTTGAGTGTACAATTGTGCAAAATAGACACATTACAGCCTGTAACACTGATTGATTTCTACCACGTGACTTGTGATGGAAAATATTCCGACAATACCTGGAGAGCTACTCAAACGCAGGCCAAGAGCTACTGGTAGCTCACAAGCTACTGGTTGGAGACCACTGCCCTAGCCTGTTCACCTGATTCTCACCAAACTTGCTGTGAAACATCTTCAAATGTGTCATTTAGATAATTGATAGGCTAAACTATATTACTTCCAGATCCAATCAAATTCAATCAAAATGATTTGTTACTTGTGAATGCACTGTGCGATTTCTACCAAACATGACAAATATGTTTGCCTCGTAATGGCAAGAGTCATCTTGCTACATGGTGGTGCTATTCTCACTAAAAACATGAACTAGTCCTCAATGGCTCGGATTAGGGGCGTGGTCAAAAGGTGGATTATGAATTCGGGCCGTTCGGTGATATACCTGCTGTCGGTCACCGACAGCACATGTCTGGTTAGAGATATTTTCATGTGATCTGTCCATTTTTCTCAGTACATGGAGAAAGAGGAGGCAGTGAATGTACTTCAGTTCTGGCTGGCAGCAGACAACTTCCAGGACCAGCTAGCAGCTAAGAAGGGCCAATACGATGGCCAGGAGGCCCAAAACGACGCCATGATCCTCTACGATAAGTAGGTGTCCTTGCAGTGTTTTCTCTGTATTCATTCCGTAGTAATGGGCCCCCACACCAGGAGCATTACCAACACTAGAAAATATATTTTTTTAGGAATTACACAATGTTAGTTTCAGTAATTCGTGTTTGCATAATGTTATCCCTCTGAAACATGCATACCATGTACTCATTTTATCAGAAGAATAAGGGATGCAGCGTCAGCCATTTGCAGCACTCCTGGAGCAGATAGTGGTTTAATGTCTTGCTCAAGGACACTTTGAACGAATTGACACCCTTGACTGTTGTAGGGATCTACATTGCAATTTTGCTCACTTTCCTCCCAAAACATAGTCCTAGTATTAGATTTTAGATGATATGATAAAATATATAAAGAATAGCTTTGGTGACAGACCCAGCACAAGAACCAAAACTCTAAACAAAATGGGTATGAACATGGAACCAAAACCAAAATTACCCCCAAACAACACTGCTCCAAAAAATACACTGGAAACACTGCTTCAGCTTTACCATATCTTTATCTTCAAATATACCCCAAAAGTATTTTGTTAAAGGGAATTGTTTAGCTGAAAGTTATGGTCCTCTCTGACAAGTTTTCCACCTTTGGCCTCCTGTCATCATCTTTGGTGTCTTGAGCAGTGACTAAAGACAATAGTCATCCTGACTACAGTTATAGCTGATATAGTGAACGTACTGTATGTTCAGTGTTTTTTTCAGACTCAGATCAGAAACACTTAATTTTCAAAGTACAATAAATACACAGGAATTTGTCTTTGTGGCATTGGCGCAGAGTAGAAACACAGCAAGTTTTTCTACAGCACATACTGTTACACATGGTGCAATGACAGTATGACCTCACAGGACAGTTCAAAGACATATTCCCTACATATAACACAACATTCAATACTATGTAGATGATGTTATTATATATATACAATATGTTCTATATAGATGATGTTATTCTATATACATTATGTTCTTCTATGTAGATGATGTTCTTTAACACACATTATGTTCTTCTCTGTCCTCCTACAGGTATTTCTCACTCCAGGCCACCAACTCTCTGGGCTTTGATGACTCTGTGCGGATGGAGATTGAATCCAATATCTGCAGAGAGGGAGGGCCCCTCCCAGACTGTTTCACCACTCCACTTAGACAAGCCTGGACCACCATGGAGAAGGTTAGACACACTGAACACATCCATGTACATCTATTCAGTTGATTAACGCATCTATTCAGTTTATTAACATTTATCTAGGGCTGACCCAAATGCTTTGATGCTTCGATGCTTCAATTGATGCCATGGTAATCGATAACAAAATCAAGATTTAAATGCTTTGTTTGTTAGTTGCTGTTTTTTTACCACTCCAAAACATTTCCCTACATCAGCATAAGAAATAGCTTATCAAAATAATAATCCAACATTAATTTTGAAAATCAGCTCTTCTCGAACAAGGACATTTAATCATGACAACTTTAAGAAAACCTGTCTACCCCATAGCTCTCATCTACGTGCCGTATTGAAACTTTGCAGCGGGAAGAATGAATACTTGCAGATAGGGGTGTCACAATTCTCCAAATCCACGATTCAATTTGACTTTCGATTTTAAGGTCACGATTCGATTAGATAGAGTAGACTAGACTATTGAGTCTTGATATGTAAAGATCATTGGTTTTATGTCATTTACATTTTCAAATTCTTCTTTAAAAAGAAGCTACATGGTATCAAGTGCCATATTCTTTTGGAATGTACCCCTAAGGCCATATGGTCAAATTTAAATAATTTAATTTCAAATGTAATAACTTATGCAGTTTGTTCCCAATTGACTGGTGAAATCACACTGTCGGGGTAAAAAAGACTGAATTCTAGAATTCTATTAAGTCCAATAAAATTCCAATCCTTTTATGTTAAAAAATAAAAGAAAGCCATAAAGGCAGAGCTGTGATGCATCCTAGAGGAGGTTACCTATGCACACACACAAGGGACACGTAAGGGAGAGACAGCAGAATCACTGAATCAGTGATTGAGTGTGATCAGCGGGGCTGTAAGTAGGCTGGAACTCAAAGCAGAGCAGTCCCTGTTAATGCAAAGCCGGTGGAGATCAGGCGAACAGAGCAAGACACACACCAGTAACTTGAGGGAAGCAGGAGGATTTTCGACAGTGGCCATGGTGTCTGGAAAAGTAATCCAGGCTACCGATAAGCTAGTTAAGTAGCAGCTACGCTGTGTCTTATTTGGAATGTTGTTGGGTTTTTTTCTCTTTGGATGTGTGCAAGTAGGCAGGGGTGGAGAGAAAAAATATACTGGGAGAATCGTGACCCTGCTTGTGATTTCGACGGTCGAAATCGAACGCTTATTTCCATCGATTTTCGTGACACCCCTATTCGCAGATAATTGACTTAAAAGCCCAAAGAATGGTAATCGGGACAGACCTAGAATCCATTCACATCTACTCAGTTTATTATACTTCATTTAAAATTAAAATTAAAATAAAAAAGAGAATAACTGACTGAAAATGACTTAAAGTCCTCACAAAATGGCCTTAATTTGAATTGAATTGAATTGAAATACTTTATTATCCCGTAGGGAAATTCGGTGCACAGTTTGCTCACATAGATCACGAATCACATGAATCACATACATCACTTAAGTCACATATATCGCACAGCATTAAGTAATACTACAACAAGTGTTGCAGATAAAAATAAAATAAAGATAAATATAGCTCCGATCGTGTACCTGCTTCGAAAACTACAGTGTCTCGATTTTACATTGTTATTTCTACACATGGTAAATACACAAGGTGCAACATGTAAATAAGCATGCAACCCGATCTCTCTCTACACTGGATGCACAGAGATGAAATTGCGATCTATCTTAATGTCTGTGTGGAAGATGGCAAATAAGTGAATTTCCCAAAATGTTGGCGAATTCCTTGAACAGGAGTGCAAGTCGATTTGGATAATGTTATAAAAAAAAAAAGTGCATCCCTAATATCCATGACAATAGAGGCACCTAATTTAAGGACGGACACTTTGTTCCTTCAGTCCTGGCTGTGATACTCTTCATGTCCCACATCCTCCTCACTACTCTAGGTGTGTGTTTCCCTTCCTGACATAGGCCTACAGTCTCCGGTGAGCATTAATAAGCTAGCCCGTTTTAAGACATTAGGCTACTCCGTGTACCATGTTGTGTAAACCAGCCTCTCCCAACCCTTTCCTCATGCTGACACTCAGAGGAGAAACTGCTCTCAGAGGGAACTGTGGGGTCAATGCAGGGACATCCTGTCCCCTGTTCTATCCCAAATGGGTGGATGACTCCCCACCCAGGCATTCCCAGGCCTGGACAGACTGAAACTAGAGGTCAGGAGGATGTAGGGATAATGCAGGATAATGTTCTCTTGACAAATGTGTCATCACCAGAGGGTGTATGAGTTTTGCAAGCTAGCTCTCCATTGGGTCTGAACACGGCACACCAAGAAGTAAACAAATAGTCTCCCAGTGAAAATGGCTGTCAATTAAGTCAATTTCACTTACTATGTTGATGATTTGTTGTCTTGTCTCTCATTTTGTAATTTATTCCTGGTGCTGTAATAAAGTACAGGAAAAGAGTCGATTTCTCTGTTTCTCTGTGTGTTACCAAGGCAATGGGCTGTCAGCCTGTACACAGGGGCTTTCATATTGAAGTTTAGCTCAATGCACGTGAGGTTTGTTTACAGTTGGGAGAGCTGTTAGCTAGTACAGAGAAACAGAGCCATCTTTTAATGTGACTTCAACATGGTAAGTCAAATTGACTTTATTTACGGAAGAGTATTTGTTTACTTTTCGGTGTGCCGCATTCAGACCCGATGGAGAGCAAGCTTTGTGCAGTGTTCCATGGGTCTGACATGTCAGGCTACTCCAGTGCCACCCTAACCACTAGGCAGACCAGGCACTGTGCTTAGGGCACCACCTTCCTTAATAGGGCCCCCAACCAATTCAATTTTTATTTTATTTGAAGATAGATTACAAAAATAATAATAATAAAATAAAATAAAGATCTCAGTATGACCGCCAAATTAGAAGTGGAATTATTCATTATATTAAGTGTTTCTATTAATTAATCAAGTTTTGGAGTGTGTACAAAGCAAACTGAGACCACTGGCTCTTCAACACGGCACTCACCTTCACTGATCTAGCCTAAAATGGTCTGGTGCGACCAGCTTAATGCGACCAGCCTTCTCGCCTTCATTTCAATGAAAAACAAATATGCAGCCGCCTCAACCACCAAGAAACCAAGAATTTGCTATGCAAAAAGTCTGCATGTAAAAAAAGAAAGCACACAGAGGCAACAGAGCAAAGAGGCTCATGGGAAATGTATTGAAAACACAGACAGTACCGCTTGCAGCCAGCAGGTGCCATAAATCAGTCGGCCAATCATAGGGCTCCTCGAATTATCAATCATCACGTCAAGCATAATTTCAACAAATGGCAAAATGTAAAATGGTGAGGAGATTAACTTTAAGGTTAACTTAATGGAAGGGCCCCCAAATATTTTTTTGCCTAGGGCCCCCAAAAGTCTAGGGACGGCTCTGGGCTACTTATCACAATAACTCTCTTAATCGTTTAATCTCTTGGATTTTGAATTGCTAGTTTATTGTTTCTCCCAGTAAGTCTTTGTTTACTGCGTTAGATTCAGTCATATAATTTCCTAACTTCCGTTCCATTAAAATACTGTGTGTGACCAGTGCTTTCCCAACTGTGGTGGTATAAAGCAAGGAATCCCACCTGACCTATCATAAAGATATCTTCATCACCTATGTTCAAATGTTTCTTAAAGCCATAGGCAAAACCTGGCCTTTGGTAACCAGTTTAACTTTCTAATTATCAAATTGTAACAGGAGGGATCATCTGGCTGCTTGTTACACAGGAAGACCATTCTGTGTGACTGAAATATAATTATACACTGTCGTTTCGAGGATATTATGAAGTCACCCCGACCGTTACCGCAGCGTCTGACACAGCAGATCCTTTGTGTGAACATGATAACTCGAATACTTTTATTCACAATCATTTCAGATCCAATCGAATTTTTGGAACAGGAAGGGATGCATTACTTGTGAACACATTGTCCAATTTGCACCAAAATGACAAATATGTTTTTCCTACAATAGCAAGGAGGCCTGTGAAGTTTTGAGTCATTTCGCATCATGGTATTAATATGGCACTATTCTCACAAAAAAACCCACGAACTACTCCTCAACGGCTTGCCCAATCATGATGATATTTGAAATGTTTTGTTCCTTTTTGAGATCCTAGCGTGAAATATAAAACTATATGACCACCATTCACATTTCTCATGAACACATTTTTTTCTCCTCCTCCAAGGCTGTTCACTTGATTCTCATTGTGTGGCATCTAGTGATGACCATTAAAAAAAAAATAGTATAAAGGCAGTTGGTTGGCCAAACCATTTGACCAGATTAGGGGGATGGTCAAAAGGTGTCATTGAGGATTTGGGACGTTTCGGGGATATACGCAGCCGTCGGCCTCTGACAGCGCAGATCTAGTTGTTTTGTCTGTACTGTGATGGCTCAGCACCAGTAGAGCACATACATGTATATAGGAGAAATACTGATGACAGTGTACAGTAGCTGGTGTACATGGTAGCTGGTGGGCAAAAAGCTCTGGTTGTTTTTAATGGATAAACTAAGCATGCTGGGAACAGCAGCACGGCATCGTGTTGAGTCAGTATAGCCTGAGGCAGCCATTAAACATTGTCATGCTTATAGAGCAGCAAATAATTGAAACACTCCAACTGTGATGATGACAGCCGCTGTAAAGCCAGTACACACCGCAGCCTGTACAACACTTACCGACGGCCCCGGGAAAGAACTTTGCGGGTAAGGGCTGGGCGGTATTGCCGGTATGAATGGCATACCGTTGTCAGTATGTGCCACAGTATAGCGTTTGGCTTTACCTTCAAACCGCGGTTCTAACAGGCGCAGCATCACAAACGATCAGTTTCCTGACGCTCTGAGGAGGGAAGCGTGCTTGCCTAGTTAGCTAACATAGATGTTCTGTACACTTGGCGCCACTTGGCACATGTCAGGGACCATTCCTCCTTTGACAAGCATGTTTGTGTGCTCATTCTGCGGGGAAATGCCCATTCTACAATCAACACTTTGATTGATGTGTTTTGAACTAATACTGTCCGAAAAAACGTCCTCCCTTGTCTGTGTACAGAACATAGGCCTTTACAAGGTTCCGTACAGACTGACCAACAAAGTTCTGTACAGTGCAAAAACCAGGATTTTACACCGTGAAACTGTATTTGCATTTTAATTTTTTTATTTTTTTTATCAATCCAAAACGTTTGTATTACTCATAAACTGTTCAATATATGTAAACATTTATGGGTGACGGGCAAACAGCGTTTCATATCTCTCATCCTCAGTCAGACAGCGGAGCAAACTGGCCAGCATCACCTTGACTTGATATTTCAAAAGTCTCCAGTTTTAAAGCATTATTGAACAAAAGCTGACCTATTTAACAAATTATGACCACTTCATAATCATTTCATACAGGCTAAGACACTGTGAGAAGCACACATTTAATATAAATGTACAACTTTGCTGCAGTCTCGCTCTCCCCACCCCAGTGCCCTTTTGGAGCGTATTGGGCGCACCTCACAAACTCGCTCAAATCTTGATGATGCAAATTCTCAAAAATGGGAAATAAACACACAACCTTGGATGTATGAAAGAAGACCTTCCAGCTAGGTCTCTAGATGTATTTATTTATTTTATATTTATTTACTTACTAGTTTGTTTAGCTATTTATGTAATCCCAGCGGTGCCTCCGTTTAATGTAGCGCCCAGCTACCCACTCTGTGTCTATATACTCAACCGGGAATAGACTAGGAAGATGGGACTTTGGGTTCGTATATATCAAAGTTGTCCAAAGTTCCATGTAAAACTATACCCAGCTGTAATATTATGTTCACAAATGGTATTAAGAGACCAACTTCCTAACATTGCCTCGTGGTCCCTGTAGTTTTCACATGAAACTATACTTTTGCCACACTGCCTCTAACTAAGGGCATAGCCGACATGGTGCCCATGAGTTATGGACATACAGTTACACTACAACAGCGGGAAAAGGCCAACTGTGCGGAACATAATATAACTCCTGGCGATAAATAGTTACCATCCCAGTCTTGTATGTCTTTTTAAACTATGTTTTATTAAAGATGTTAGAAAAATGTCAATACCCTGATATCATACCGTTACCGCACCCACAAAAAAGAATACCGTGATATTGATTTTAGGCCATACCGCCCAGCCTTATTGTGGGTATAATATAAAGGCCGCCATATAATCACTCCATAAGGTATGTGGATTAATAGCTTTGACATGCCTTGAGACTTGTACTTCCACTTTAACCATTAAATATTAAGCAGCCATCACACTTTGTGGTGTAATGAGTGGTTTGGCCACTATGCAGGCATTGCATTACTGGTTACTGAGCCTAAAGTTGCCAACTCTCATAAATTCCTGCTGTAAATCAACACAGTGCCATTGGACTCCTGAGACATTCATCTACAATACTCCAAAAGAATACCAGCTTAGCAAGGGATTTTTATCTAGTTTTAAAGGTCCCCTATTGTACAAAATGCCTTTTCCTGTGTTTTGCATTGCTTTTACACAATGAGGGGCTGTCCCAACACTGAGAAAATGTCAAAATGGCAGCTCGTTTTCCACCTAAACGGTTCACTAAAATATGTTTCTGACATATTTTACTCATGTTGACTCATATTTGATCTGCACTGCCTAGTTTGACAGTTTGATCTGAATTTCGTGAGCCATGCGCGAGCCCGTTCCGGAGTGCGGCGTCGGGAGCAGCAGCTCATTTGCATTTTAAGCTACAGACACAGAAACAGCCCGCCCAGAACAGGACCGAAACAGAAGGGTATAGAGACATGCTAGAATGCATAATCTGAGTGGTATTTTCAGCAAAAAAAAGACGTGTTTCAGGGACCTCAGACACCTATATTAACTCGTTGAAAAGGAGTATAATATGAGACCTTTAAAACAAGATCTAATCCCTTTTAAGCTTTTTGCAGTGAACTCATCTCATCTACTCCTCTACCAGAAGAACTGGCATATAGCAATGTGATTATGCTTCCCAGTCTTTTGTAAGGCTTTCCAAAGATTTGGAGATGAAGTGAATGCCTGCTTTCTGAACGCTAAAAGGGAAATCATTGAAATACCTGCAGGCCAGACGCTATTCTCTCTGTCCTCAACCTCTCTTGCTCTTGTTAGCATTAAGAATTAATTGCCTGGGATGAGATATTGATTAGCAGCTTGGATCTCATAATGAAAAGGCTATTGACATTTTAGCTCCTTAAGCTGCTCTCTTTCCTTCCTTCCTTCCTTCCTTCCTTCCTTCCTTCCTTCCTTCCTTCCTCCCTTCCTTCCTTCCTTCCTATAATAAAAAAAGAACTCTTCGCTGTCACATTTGGTCTTTTTTTTTAAATTATTATTTTCACCTCTCTTTTAATATAATAACCAAAACCCAACAAACCTTTCCCAGACCCCAACAATAACAATCAAGGGTTTGTTTTTTTGTTGTTGTCGGGTTTTTTTTCCCCGTGAAGGAGCAGCTTTAATCGCAGCATCTGTCTGTGTTGAGCTGCAGACATAGGCACTTCACCAGTGTGACTTTAATAATAATCTCCCTCTTCAGGCCAGCGGCGGCGTGCCTGCCTCCTCTGCCTGGCTGCTTGCCCTCTCCTGGAAATGTCACAGGCCAACATAAATAAGACATGAGGGTGGCTGTTGCTGCATTGCCTCTGAGGCCAGCCACCTCAGCTCCACTTACCAAGTTTAAGAAGGCGCCGTTACAACCTCCTTACCTGTATTCCCATTGGTCCAATTAAGAGGACAGGAAAGGAGGAAGAGGAGGATGAGGAGGAGGAGAAGAAGAGGGAGGAGGAGGAGAGAGATTGAGGGAGGGATGAGAGAGCCTGCAAGGGTATTGAGTCTTAATAACAAAATGTGAAATGCCGATTTGTTTGTGTGTGGCCACTTGAATGGTAAGTTTAGTGTCTTCCCTGTTTCCATAAGGCTATTGGGTCTTAAAGTACGGGTTCACTTTTTTTTTTTCAACCAAGGCCCTATTTAAATATTATCTGGCATGATGTTGACTAGTGCATTTCACTGATCACTTTAGTTTTGAGAAACTTAGCTCTGTGCTGCATCCTCTCACCAGGCTCCAATCCAATCCAATGGCGCAAGTGTTTTAGCCTTTAAAAACCATGACACATGTCCTTTTCCAAAATAGGAGGCTCACAGTATAATCAGATGTGTCTTCATATGTTCTACTGAGGAAATGGTAGCAAACCGGACATGGTATCAAACAGTATAATGAGTTTCATAGGCCTTGTGCTATCTAAGTTGCCTAGTTACATGGCCTATATAACTCACTACTCACTTTTGACATAATATACGGTTTACAACCATTTCCTCAGTAGAACATAAGACACGTCTGATTATACTGTGAGCTTCCTGTCTTGGAAAAGGACATGTATCATGGTTTTTGAAGGCTGAAACACTTGCCCCATTGGATTGAATTGAAGCCTGGTGAGAGGATGCAGTACAGTGCTAAGTTTCTCAATACTATAGCAATCGTAACCTTGCATGGCAGCTGGCTTCGTGAGATCACGAGATCATGCGAGAATCCATCTTGTCAGGCTTCAAGTTATGCGTTTGTGCCCCGAACCACAGTGGTCCGGACCAATCAGTGTCCTTAGAGGAACTACCGGTGGCTACAGGCGTGGTTTAGGTGTGACGTCAGCGAGAAGACGGCAAGTTACAAACAATTTACAAAGGACGATTTCCCAGATGGTTCTGTGTAACGGACCATCTGGCCGGTCTGTTTATTTAAATAGGGCCTGAATTTAAAAAAAAAAAAAGAAAAGAGAAAAGAAAGGAAATGACCTCGTCTTTTAATAATGAACAGACGAATCAGAGAGTTTCTACTGTCGAGTGGCCACTCTAATTGTGAGTTCGCTCACTCCTTGCTCCTCGTCTCATCTTAATGCAATGCCCTCTGCACTGCTCTCTGTTTGTGGAAAACCAGTACAACGCCACTGTATCAGAGGTCAGCTGAAGGATTGACTGTCTTATCGCAAGAATGCTCTCCCTTCATTCAGCCGTCCCTTTCACAAGCTCGCCTCACGCATTGTCGACGTTAACGGGAATGTTGGCCGGCACCAAGTAGCACAATTATGGCTAAACGAACCCATTGTCTCCGCTGAATGGACGTCCCTCCTTCGAGGACTCCCTCCATTTATGCACACACGCTATACTTAATTTAGATTGAATGAGCTGTTTTTAGAAAGTGCCATTGTGCTCTGTTGCTTGATTGTCTTGAACAGTGGCTTGTCGAATACAATATGATAGAAATTGTTTTGTTTTGTTTTTTTGTTGTTGTTTTTTTTAGATGGGACAATCTGCTCTCATTTCATTCAATATTTCATTAGATTTTCTCATAGTGCAGTAGCGGCATGGCAACAGTAAATTGACATTAGAGTGTGATGTGGGATTTGACTCCATCCAGTAATAACTCAGTCCACTCAAGAACTGAAACACTACGATTTTAACTCGGAGAGGCAGAGGTTAATTTTGACTAGTTTCTATGAAATAATTTGTATGAAAAACAACATAATGAAATAAAGATTGCCTTGAACAAAAACCTCGTACAATTTGTTCTTGTGAAATTTAAAATGACCCCAGCTGTCTCTGTCCTGCTTGCAAAACAAGGAGGACACCCACTGAACTAAAAGGCAAAACATCAGCTCCCCGTGAGCATGAAAAGTTTGGCTAAACATGCTTTTCCAAGAACTGTTTACATTCCATTAGAGTTGTCTAGAAGATATTCAAATTTTCTTATTAGTGGAGTCCTCTCAAGCTTTGATTTTCAAAGCCCAAGTGGATGACCTTGAAGAATTATGCAGGGGGAAATAGCTAGGAGAGTAGCTAATGTTTATCCATAAATATTCATTTTCTCTCAGTGTGGTCATGCCTACGCTTCCTCCCCCTTCTTTCACGCTGTGAACGGGTGGGAGGCAGGATGGCCTAGAGGTTACTGGTTCAATCCCTGGCACTGACAGGAGGGTGTATTCCAGCTGTGAGCTGGTGACTAAAGGGTGGATGGTATTACATCTACTGTGCCCACTGTCCTGCCTAAGTCCCCTTGAGCAAGGCACTGAAACCCCAAACTGCTCCAGGGTGCATGTCTGCATGCGACCCTGTGCTCTATACCTCTCTGAGGAAATGCATAATGTGTGGAGCACTGTGTGTATGTGTAAATAGGAGGCATATCCAAAAAGACATGCCTTGTGTGCAGTAATAAAGTAATCTTCTAATCCTCTAATTGTAAACTTTGTGCAGGGAGGACGTGGTCATGTCAAACTCGTCATAATTTTCACCTTAAAAGTTGTTTATAAACCTAACCCTTACCTTGACCCTAACCTTAACCTCATAGGAGACATCACGCCCCCACCCACCCTAACCTTAAATAGAGATAAATAAAAAAAATAAAAAAAGATTGTGATCATTGAATTTCAAAGATATGATGCAGTTTAAAGCTACAATGTGTATGATTTTTTTGTTTGAATTTTGCTCCAAAACATATCTTAACATGGATACACTGACTCAGTCTACTGTGAGCGAGTTTCATTGACCTGTGTAGCAGTAGTGCAGAGATACTCCATTCTATAGTTTCACAGAGAGGCTCACTCTTCTAACCAGTCAGAGAAGCTCAAATGGAATTTTGTTGGAATAAGCACGAATTGTAGTGGTTATTTAGTGGTTAGTCTACATGGTCCTCATTGCCGGACTGTGTTGAATGAGGACAGTGTAGATTCAACCAGTGTTTATTCCAACGAAATTCCCTTCAAGCTTCTCTGATGGGTTAGAAGGGTGAGCCTCTCTGTGAAACTTTAGAATGGAATATCTCTGCACTGCTGCTACACTGTTCTAACAAAAATATTCGAACAAAAAAAAAAATCTGTGGGTTTTTTGTCACTGAGTACAGGGGTGAAGCTAGCCGCAATATTGCTAGCGCATATCTGGGCCGCAGATAATGTCATTGTATGTTATTGTAACATGTAATCACACACCAAGCACACCTACTTGATAATATATAGTCTGGTAAGAAACGCAAAAAGGAAAACTCACCCCAGCTTTGTAAAAATCCACTTTTATGGGTCTATCTGTTGTTAAAACGTTTACTTCCGTGTTCTTCTTCTCATGTACTACTTTTGTTTGGTAAAGCTACTGTGGAGAATTAGCGATGGTAGCGAGTTGATGAAAACTCATCAGAAGAAGAAGGTAGGAGAAGTAAACTTTTAACAACAGATGGACCTTTAAAAGTGGATTTTTTACAAAGCTGGGGTGAGTTTTCCTTTCTGCATTTCTTACCAGACTATATATAATTTTAAAACAATCAAGTAGGTGTGCGATTACATGTTATGATTTTCAGCAAATGTGAGCAAACACGTGAGTGCGTAGGGAAATTGTATGACATTATCTGCGGCCCAGATATGCGCTAGCAAGCTGGGATGCTGTTGCGGCTAAGATGAAGCCTGTCTGTTTCCTCTCTGGGCTGCATGGAGATGCTCTATCTCCCCTGACAGGGTGGGCTCTCGAGGGGTTGGGGGGAATGTGGATGATTTCCCTGACATCTTTTTTAAAGGCCATGCTCAAAATACTCATCTGGGTGTGTGTGTGGGTGCCTGTGAATGTGTGTGTGTGTGTGTGTGTGTGTCCCTGCCTGTATGTTTGCATTCCTGTGTGTGTGTGCATGAGCCTCTGCACTCCCATGTGCACATGTGTGTCTTTGTGTCCTTATGTGTGTGTGTGTGTTCCTGTGTGTGCTTCTGTGTGTGTGTGTGTGTGTGTGTGTGGTCGACCGATATGTGTTTTTCAATGGCCAATGCCGGTACCGATATTTAGAGAGCAGGGTGGCCAATGCCGATATAATGATTTTTTTAATTTCTTTTACTTATTTAGCCCCTTTGCAGGTAACCTAGCATTGAGGGATTGGTATCAATGGATTCCTTGTGATCTCTAGTTTCATATGATACCATTGTTCAAACTGAGCCTGCTAGATGCTAATGTCGGCGTGCCGATATTGGAAATTTGTTATCGGCTGATACAAATAATTTAAAAATGGCCAATATCAGCCTGATATATCACCCGACCGATATATCGGTCGACCACTAGTGTGTGTGCTTGTGTATGTGTGTGCACGGGCATGCATGGATGTGTGCGTGTCCCTATACATACGTGTGTGTGTGTGTGTGTGTTGTTTGTGTGCGCTTGTGTCCCTGTGTCACAATGTGCACATCCTTGTTCCAGGTGATCTGGTGTCCAGGGCGATGCACCACCTCCAGCCTCTCAATGTGAAGAACCACACTAATGGGACCCCAGTCCACCAGAAGAGCCGTGCGGTGCACTGGGCCCCCGAGGCCATCTACACTCTCTGTTACTTCATGCACTGCCCTCAGATGGAGTGGGAGAACCCTAATGTGGAGCCCTCCAAAGTCACCCTACAGACAGAGAGGTGAGAATACACCCAAGTTCAAAGGTCATATGAATGTGGCCATTTACAGCTGTCCTCGACTGAAGAAATTGCCGTATGACTTTGTTGACTAATTGATTTGTTGATTTGATCGGCCGATCTGTAAATGTGTTTCCCACCATGCAGAAGGGCCCATTTAAATCGTAGTGCTTACCAGAGATAATGCTTTTCAGGAAATATAATCACAATATATCACGGTCTGAAGTGAGCTATTGCTTTTATAAAACGATCACCAAGTATGGCAATATGAAATTTATAGACACACTCCAATTTAAATTTTTTATTACTAATTTAATAAAGAATTTATACAAGGAAATAGGTCCTCCTGGCTGCCTGCACAAAGTGTGAGGCGGTTGCTGTGCAATGTACACTACAGGGATGCTATCCTTATGACAATATAGCAGCACTACTAACTTAGCATAAGAGGCTCTTAATAAATAGCCTACTATCGAGTCTGAGCTGTTCAGAGCGCAGTCAGACCAAGCAGCTAATGACCCAATGTTAACTGTTAAGACTTGCTAGCTAACGCTAACGTAACAGTTTAGCAACCTAACAAACAAACTTACGAGACAGCTAACGCTAAATTAGCAGCTGCTACTCATAAGGATAGCATCCCTGCTTCACATCTGTTATTATTCCAACCACTCAGAAATCCCTCTGGTAATTTGTATTATGTTCCAGACGATCCCTCCTGCAAGCATTTAGCTAATGTTACAAGAAAATGCATGTCGTGTAGCAGCTCTTTAGCCAGTTAGCTTGTATGAATAGCTCCATGATCAGAATGTGCTCTCTGAGCCACTGAGACGAAGCCACTGCCTGTCAGTCTTGATGCTGCTTTTACTCTGCCATGATAATGTTCTACATTTAAAATACGTGAAGCCAAATCTCCGGCACCCATGTCAGATTGCAGCAGCAGATATCACAACTTGTTTGGGTTAGCTACATTAGTCAATAAAGAAGTGGTTCTCAAGTCTCAAGTTAGGGCCAGCACAGTCAGTTGCTAGTGGGGCTTTTTGTTTACGTTTAGCAGGCGATTATATTTCCCAGAGATATGCAACACTACTCAGTCCACTCCTCCAGGTGGGCTACCACAGAGGTCTAGCAGTTGGTTAATGTTAACGCTGCCTCCACTAGCTGGCAAGCTTATTTTCAGACGAGGAGTGGTACTGAATTGTGCAAAGTAATTAGACATCATAGCCGTGGTATACGGTTATAACACTGACTCCTCATACTAGATACTTAGATTAGATAGATATATATATTATATTATATCACCCCATACTTATCAGAGGGGTTATCTTCATTTATATTTTTATTTGATGGTTACTACTGTAGATTGTTTAATGTTTAATGTTGCTCAGCACAAGCAATCCATATTGTATATTGACGTAGACTAAGGTAGCAATGTACAAATTGGTGTGTATATTTCGAGTGTATATTTCGTATTCTTTATTCTTTATTCTCTAATTTTATTTCTTCAACACTAGTTGGAGAATTACTTAATGGTGTGATATATGTGACTTAGGTGATTATGTGATTTATGTGACTGTGATCTATGTGAGCAAACTGTGCACCGAATTTCCCCACGGGATAATAAAGTATTTCAATTCAATTCAATTCAATTCAATTATACCACAGCTATGCAGATTGCTTGATTTGAGCTACCCATTATATATATTGTAGACAATGTTTTATATGACATACAGTAGGCTACAGTATATTCAGTGTATTTTCCATAACCATTAAACC
>OMKL01137363.1:0-14250 GCA_900302295.1 Parasudis fraserbrunneri
CCTCGCGATAGCCTCTTCCAGAATCAAAGCCCCGCTCGCGAACTGGATGCTGACAGACGCGCGGTCATCATGCAAAGGTTACATTCTGTTCATTTCAGCCGATCTCATACATGAAGAAGGCAGTCTGCACGACTGACAGAGGCGAGCCAAGTGCGAAGTGTGTGCACCAAAATGCGCTAACTAAATCGGCCGTCGTATGCCCTGTAGCAGGTGTCAGATGATGGACGCAAGTTTGGAATTTAGGATTTCCACGGACGGCGGTGTGTGTGCTGGCTCCTCTCGACAGTAAAGTGGCTTCATGAGTGTCCAAAGTAACAGTGGAAGTGGTGGTGGAAGTTTGGAGGCGACGCCATCTTGGTCGCAGCTCTCCTCGTCCCCAACGATTTCTCAACAACATATAACGGCGACCGCAAAGACCAAGGAAGGTATCTAGCTTACAAATGCACGACCGACATTTATTCCTTGGAGTCTTTTCTGTGCGAGAGAGACAGTGGAATATTGCGGCCATGTCGAGCTAACGTTAGTTCAAGTAAAAATGGTTGTCAAGTTCACTGATGCCGTGAATTGGAAGCCAAACGTCAGCTGTCAGTTCAGTTGATGGCCAGTCTAGCTGCAAGCTATCATGTTTGCACTGGTTTGCACAAAGGCAGAGCTAGCTTGCCATTTATTTGTTCGTTTTTTTCTTGTCACTTGTTGTAGCCGTTGACGTCAGAACAGATTTTGTGATTTTGTAACTAACAGTTTGTTACATTGTATCTCCTGTCAACATCCGACTGGATATATTGAAACAATGCAATCATGTATGCATTGCAATGCATGTCACTGCTGCTTTGAACTTGAGAGCAGGCCCTGAATTGTAGTTTGGGACAATTTAGATGTTTGTTTGTTTTTCCTCACACAATTTTCTGTTTGGTTGTAGTCATGTTTTCATTAACCTAGATGTCGATAAATGGAAGATCACGATATGATCTAATAGTAATCATAATAATTCAGATTTATCAGAATTCTACGTATGACCTGGTAACGTTATGGGTCATAACGTTACCAGTTATGTCATGGTGAAAAAAACAGATGTTATATAGTAATAGCTTGGTAAAAAACTGCATGATAAGAGATACGATCTGAATAAGCAGGAGTGAAACTGTGTGTGAGGGTTTGTTAATATAGCCTAGCTACATAGTGTCTGACATGAAAATACCACTAAAAGGGGAATAGTCCTGAAATGCCAGAACATATGGCCTCAGATGGACCATTCTACCCCCATTCTGTCTCCCTCCTATCCTCAGATAACCTCATATATAGGCTGGTTTATGTGATGCTATTGGCTCATAGCATTTGGCTTTGCATACAGTCCATTAGGCCTTGTAAGGCTAGCCTATATGTCAGAACAGAGACGATGTAAAGATGACAGCCAGGAAACATCTGACAAAGAAGCACAAACATTGTAACAACATTGACAAAGGAGCTGTGGTTCCGTCAGTGGAATCAGGTTGCCATAGAACTACCGGTAGGTCTAGCCTAGTCATTCTCTCTATCTGTCGTAAAGCCTGCCTTGTGTGTCTGAGTCACTCCATGCACAATGTGTTTCTGATTCATCAAAGCAAAGTCAGTCCAACTGAAGTTCCCTTTCCACAGATAGGGCACTATCGCACAGATTAAAATCTTTTGAGTGAATCAGCTGTAAGTCTGGTGGATTCGATTTCCCATTCGCCCTAACTAGCCTTCTGCAAGCTGTGAACAGCTCAGAGCAGGAGCCTATCTCCTGTTTCCAGCAGTGAGGATGGAGCCATGATGTACCAGTGCACCCCCTGGACTGGAGGCTCATCTGTCACACAGGGCCTTACCCCCAGAGCTGACCCCTCATAGTCGGTTTATCCATTAATCGCTCTGTTTGGTCTTCATCGACCAGGACTTTGTTAGTCGGTCAGTCGATTTTTATGTTTTTCCCATATTGGATAATAAAGCGGTGCTTTTGCATTATTGCACATGGCGGGGAAACTAACATTTTACAGATTTGTCAAATAAATCAACAAAGTGATTAGTCAACAAAGTCCTTGACGATCAGTCGACTGAGACTTTCTTTAGTCAAGGACAGCCCTATTTATCCATCATTAACCCATCTCTCTGATGCTGACTCCCCATGAAGAGAGGTGGCGGATACCGCATTACTTAGGTAGAACTCAGGAAGAGAACTTCTGACATCCCAGCAGGACTTACAATTAAAAAAATTATAATAATCACAGCCACCCCTAAATCCTGAACTGAAAAACGTGGTCGCACATGAATTCAGCCTCATTTCACCTACCGTCCCAGGACCATCCCTAAATCTGTTTTGTACCATGCCAGACTCAATTTTGATCATCCCTGGGACGTATGGATGCCCTCAATTTCAAGC
Organism: Parasudis fraserbrunneri; assembly: GCA_900302295.1. Classification (NCBI taxonomy): domain Eukaryota; kingdom Metazoa; phylum Chordata; class Actinopteri; order Aulopiformes; family Chlorophthalmidae; genus Parasudis; species Parasudis fraserbrunneri. The sequence goes on from OMKL01137363.1 coordinate 2,396, forward strand.
CCAGGCATCCCAGTCTCTATTCCTTTACCCACTCTATCCTACCTACAAGGCCTCTGTACCGGTCATACTCCTTAGTCTCTCACGACACATTGGCTAGTCCGATATTGTGCAATCCGGTTACGTTTCCCAGTTGAAATGGTGGATGATTAGCTGCTGGGTGTGTTTATGTGTTGGTGCTAGGCCCCATGGAGGAGCTGCACAGCCTGGACCCCAGGAGGCAGGAGCTGCTGGAGGCACGGTTCATGGGAGGTGTCAGTGGAAATACAGGAGGGAGCACTGGGAGTGCCAGTGGAGGTGCTAAGGTAACGCACGCACACACACTCACACACACACACGCAAAGACAACTGCACCTGTTGTGCTTGAAGTGCGTCATACACAGTACATTACACACAATACATCACAATACATCTCCATTTGACTGCTGTAGGTATGTAATAGGAATCTTGTGTTTCTATCTCTTTTTAGGGGTGTAACGATCTCAATACAGAATCGAAAATTCAAAAAGATTGAATGCAGTGTATCTCTCTCATTCTCTTCCCTAGGTCTCTCATTTTCTTCTCTCAGTTTAACTGGTGGTATGGTATGGCTACTGCTATTAGCATAATGTTTAAGGCTCATTTTCATTGTTTATGACTTTGAAATAAAATAGATTTTTTTTCTGAGACAAACCAGGCCGTGTAGTGTATATGTATATGTATATATATTAGGGCTGTCGATAGTAACGTGTTAACGCAAATTCGTTTTAATGCCACTAATTATTTTGGTACATTAACTCACATTCTGTTATGATGACCTTTTGCCCGACACGTAGTTTAAGAATCAGCTAGCAACGTTAAGTCGGATGGCGATAGCAAACAGCAATGGATAAAGAAAAGGGTATTTTGAATGGCAAGTTCAGCTACAAAGCCCTCCCAGATGTGTATCCCTTCCAGCTTTCACATATAATGTTAATGTTAGCTGTGCAGCAGATCAGGTAATTCCCTCTCTCAAGTTGTGGCATTAATGAGACAGTCGTTAATAGCAATTTTTCAGTTTCTCCAGTCCACTAATTCTGTCCTGAAATAGCCAGATAATGCATCAGCTAGTATTTTTGCAAACTGAAAGTTGAATTCTACCTTCTAATTCTAAGAATTCTAATTCTATTCTTCTATGATAAAGTTACACATGGTCTCTACTCTAGCATGTGTGAATAATATTTTCAGGTGGATTCTCTCTTTAATTCAGATTCTCCAAACTGATACAGTACCACATTCATAATGTGTCTGGTCCTGAATACAACAGCCCTTTCCACCACAGTATCTGGCCTGCCACAAACAACCTGTGGGAAACACTGAATTATGCATATCTTTACTGAAGCCTTGTATGTGTGTGTGTGTGTGCGTGCGTGTGCGTGTGAGAGAGAGATAGAGGGAGAGAGAGAGAACCTCCCTGCAGGCTTGTCCTCATGAGCCCTCAGTGTACCTCAGCTGGCGCGACCAGTCTCCCTCCGTGTCCTTTTGTCTCTGGCACTGGCCAGACTGGCAGGCAGAGCCGTTGTCTTTCATTACCCTAGGCTGGCACAACCCCTGCGGGGCACTGGGCGGTCACAGTGCACACAGCGCTCTCTCTGCCACGCGCCCCGCCGACGCCAGTTCCAGGTTGGAACGTCTCAGTGTGATTAGGACATTGCATGGACAGCTCGGAGGACATGAGCGTCCACAGACTGGCCCTATTAGTGGCTGAGGGACCAGGCTGAGGGTAATGGGCCTGGGGCATAACTGTCTCGGAGATGCTGAGTCATGCTAGCTCATGCTAGGGCAGCCTGTGCTTGCTTAAAAAAAAAGATATGTTAAATAGCACCGGATGTATTGTCCCTAACTAAACACATATAGACGTAAATGAAAATGACGCAACCTGGCTTAAAGTTGTGTTGGTATTAACACATCATATTGTTATTCAGCACACCCATAGAGTTTTATTCGTCACAAATAACACCCAAATTTCTTGCCTGAGATGTAACATTTTGGGGAAATTATTTGAGTTGTAAAACAATTTTTTCTTGTTGTGCCAAAAACGTTGACAATTGAATTAGTATATTGTAATTTCAGGAGAAGGGCTAACACCTATGACACATCACCATTCCTTACACACACCTCCCAAGGCCGCCTGCTCCACCCCATATCTCCTCACACACACTACAGGAATACACTTATGCAGCTTTCCCCTCCCACTATGCATGCCAGTCCTGACCCTATCACTTTGTTATATTCCCCCTTTGTACAACCATTTATGTGCAATTCACTCCCTATTTTGTGCGTTTCGTCTTTAAAAGCCAGCCTCACATTTCCTTATATCCAAGATCAGAGATCCCTCATTCCAGCCAAGTCAGCTCAGGGATACCTGGTTTTTCACTTCCCTCTGGGAGCTGGGGGTTTGCACCTTGTCCACGCAGCACTGGCCTTTGCCGCCACAGAGCATGCACTCAGCCTCCCCGAACACACAAGCTCACATCTGCAGGCCACTCTAGCACCAGCTAGAGGCTAGCTGCCTTGAGGCTATATGTTTGTTCTCCCTTAACACACCTCTCCCCTTTCTTTCACATCTGCAGGCCACTCTAGCGTCGGCTAGAGGCTAGCTGCCTTGCGGCATTCTCTTCTAATCCACCTTTTACCATGCTCTCACATCTGTGGGCCAGCCTAGCGCCAGCTAGGGGCCAGCTGCCTAGCGGCATGTGTTTGCACCTCTTACCAAAGGCACCTTGCCGAGTGCACCCTCCATAGGAGCTGCGCACTTCCCCCGGTCAGTGGCTGGGTGCACGCATTAATAGTGCACCCACTCCAAACCACCAGTCTGGCATGTCCCTTCTCTGCTCTCTTTCTCAGTTTGTTTCAATACATATTTTAAACTTATGTGTCTGATATTGTCATTGGCCTGAGCGACTGAAAATCTATTACCTGCCAAAACCTGTAATCAGCATAATCTGCTGGTTTGCAGTAATGCAAGAATAAAAATAAACAATTAATTCCAACATAACATTAGTTTTCTTCTAAATTGACTGCTATTTCATTGTTATTATCATCATCTACCACCATGGTTAACTATAATTTCAAATTGTAATAATAACAAATATTTGCACCCATAATGCAAAGAAAATGCATGTTTGCCTTTGAGCACTTTTCTTAGGAATCCAACAAGTAATTGCCCATTGTTTCGAAAGTACTCCTAATCTGATTACTGTTTTTTTTTTAACTATAACCATAACTGAAACAGATTACAGTTACCAATTTTTGTGTGACCTGAACTACTGTAATCTCTTTATCTGTAAACTGTTAATTCCCAAGGCTGTAGTACACTGTACATCTTAGAAGTGCTGTGTCTGTGAATGTCTGTACAACTCTATCGGGGATATTCTGACAACAGCAGTCAGACAGCAGCAGACTATTTCGACAGTAGTCTCGCGCAGTCATCTTCATGTTCTGTCATGAACTGTATAGGTCTATGTGGCTGTCATTTGGGTTTTGATATAGAACACTCCAATAGAGCACAATGTAATTTGGAATTTGTTTCTTTGCATAACCCTCTGAGACACATGTGTACAGGGGTCAGAGCGCAGACACAGCCATTCACGGCGCCCCTGGAGCGAGGGGAGGTGCAGTATCTGGCTCAAGGTCACATTGACAGGGAAGGACAGAGTGGTTGTTGCTTGGATCGAACCAGGACAGTCTCTGCCACCCTGCCGCCTCATATGAAAATAGAAAAATGCCCTTATCAGTTTAAAATATCTGCAATGACATCTTCATCGTTATTGTAAAATTCTAATTCTAAAAAAACAATGATATGGGACTCTCTGGGCTGTACCGAGGCCCCTCTGGAAGCCAGAATGCATCTTTACAAGGTCACACAGTTGCCATTGACCAACTCACCAGAGCATCCTGATTTCCCTGGCCCTCGTGCTAGACGGGGTCACAGGATATTTCCCTGGCCCTCGTGCTAGACGGGGTCACAGGATATTTCCCTGGCCCTCGTGCTAGACGGGGTCACAGGATATTTCCCTGGCCCTCGTGCTAGACAGGGTCACAGGATATTTCCCTGGCCCTCGTGCTAGACGGGGTCACAGGATATTTCCCTGGCCCTCGTGCTAGACAGGGTCACAGGATATTTCCCTGGCCCTCGTGCTAGACGGGGTCACAGGATATTTCCTACCTCAGCATGAGGTCACCATCACAGAAGGGTCAGGCACCTCCTTATTTCTATGTGATAGAGAGTGCTGGTCTGTGACAGCTCGATTGGAGGGGTGGAGGGTGAAAGATGGAGACCGGAGGGAGGTAGGGAGACGGGAAGGAGAGAAAGAGAGAGAGGGAGGGGGGGGGGGGAGAGGAGGGGGGGGGAAAAGAGGGGGGGGGGGGGGGGGGGGGGGGGGGGGGGGGTTGTCTCTGTAGATTTAGCTGTGAGTGCATGGCTGTTTGAAGCAGATTGTAAGCGACAGGGTAATGACTGCGGTCAAGGAAGACTGACAGGCAGGAACCCAGTCCGCAGAACAAACAGGGAATAAAGCTCTAGTTCCCTTCAGTATTATTCTCTCTCTCCCCTGTCCAACATGTCAAGCACAACCCATGCTAGTGTTTGGTCTAATTAAGTCACCCCCTCCCCCTCCCCTACCGCCATTTTTGTACTTTTTATTCACATTGTACTTTTTATTCACCTTGTACTTTTTATTCACATTGTACTTTTTATTCACCTTGTACTTTTTATTCACATTGTACTTTTTATTCACATTGTATGCACTTTTGTCTTCTGTTCTGGTTCTATTTATTTCTTTCCCTTAGGACCACAGTGGAAATAAGTCAAATGACTTCCCGTGTCATCCTTGTACTTTTTATTTACATTGTATGTATATCTTAAGTACTGAATAAAAATCAATCAATCAGTCAATACTCAGGCAGAATACAGTAGCCTCTTTCAGACACGTTCTTCTCCCATGGTCTCGCAAACAAAGAACGATCTCACCGACATGCAGCAGACAAGTCCAGTTCCTTAGAAACCAATGCGTGGGCACCATTGGAACAGTTTTGCTTGCTTGTTCCGGCCCCCCTTATTGGCTCTTGCGTGGAGGCTATTGAGTCACTGATTTGCCCGAAACCCTTTTCCCCCTCCCTTTCTCCATCTTTCTTCTCAGTCTCCCAGGAGGGTAACTATCTCATTTTACTTGCTGTGAAAAGGAGAAAGGTCTTAAGTGTCTGCGGGACTCTGTTCTAGAGGTGCTCTAACACCCTCAGATGGCTTTCAGCCCCTTTAGATTCCAGCGGGCAGAGAGCTGTGTGCTTGTGAGGAAAGAACCACAGAGCCGCGGAGAAAGGAGAATGCTTGTTTCCTCCCCGAAGCACTGGGCACTAATCTAACACAGAGAGAGGGGGAGAGAGAGAAAGAGAGAGGGAGAGAGAGAGAGAGGGGGGAAGTTTCTCTGTTCAGCACTTCTGTACAGGACTCATTAGAGACCCCTTTGCAGCCACTTTCTGATGGCGCACACACACACACACACACACACACACACACACACTGCTGCGGGGTGCTTGTGTGCTCATGCATCTCGTTCGTGTGTGTGTGTGTGTGTGTGTTTGTTTGAGAGAGTATTTGTCTTTTATCTGTGTGTGTGTGTGTGTGTGTGTGTGTGTGTGTGTGTGTATGTGCGTGCCTGTCATCTGTACGTGTGCTTCTGTAGATGTGTATACGCAACATCTGTGCCTGTGTGTGTGTATATGTGTGTGTATATGTGTGTGTATATGTGTGTGTACTGTATGTGTCTCAGTGTCCATGCTCCAATGCGCGTGTATGTATGTGCATGTGCCTCAGTGTCCATGCTCCAATGCGTGTGTATGTGCGTGCATGTGCCTCAGTGTCCATGCTCCAGTGTGTGTGTATGTGTGTGCATGTGCCTCAGTGTCCATGCTCCATGCCTGCACACAAGTGTATTCCCACCAGTTGTCACTTAGTGGAGTGTGAAGGGACAGGCTTGTGCACAGGCAGGGGCATAAACCCACAACTACTCTCAGGTCAGCAATAAGAATTACACAGGACAGGACAGGTTATCTCATTTCCTCTGTTATATGAGGGCTTCACCTGCTGGTCTGGCTCCGCTTGCCTCTCTTCACCTGACTAACGAAATAAACATTCACTACAGAAGAAACACGACTTTTATTGACTGGTTTACTCAAGGTAATTTCATAAGATTTTGTCCCAGTCCCAGGGACCCAGAGAAGGTTTTTGTTCTAAGATATTATTAAATACAGCATGATGTACTCGTCTGTACTGTAGGTGGGTAAATAACAGTAGAGAAAGTGAAGCCTATGATCAATGTCACTTTCATACATTATTTTATTGTACTAACTCCTAGTGAATTTTCTTTTACTGAAATGAAGCTATTCCATCACTGGACTTCCTTTAACTAACCAAAGAAACCAAAGAATGAAAACTTCCACCACAGCTGTGATCTGATAGCTTCCTGTGGCCAACCAAGACGCACTGGGACATCGATGTACGTGTCTGGATCACACCTCGTCCGGAGGGAGACAGATTCACGGTTTCCCCTATTTACCACAGTGCTCTATGAGAGGAGATGGTATTGATATTTAATTATGAGTCTAATAAAGGGCAGCCTGTATTGAGTTTTCATTAATAGGGATGGCTCCGCAACAGATTAACATGTGTATGCACTTCCTAATGACTGGGCGGGAAACCAAATGACTCCGGCTGCTGGAGTGGTAAGTGCCTTAACGGGCCTCCACAGTTCAGCTGATATGACTGTATACTATGGCCTCTCTGATGGAGGACTGAGAGAGAGAGAGAGAGAGAGGGCAGCTAGAAAGGAGGACAAAGAGAGAGAGACTGACGGACAGACCAAAAGACAGATGAACAGACAGACATAAAAACAGGCCAACAGACCTGAAAAGAGAAAAGAGGGAGAGTGAGGAGGCAGACAGAGAGGAGAGAGAGAGGAGAGACAGAGAGACATATACAGAGACAGAAAAGAGGAGAGTAGCGAAAGAAAAAAGTAGGGAGCGCAAGCAAAAGCCTAAAAGAAAAAAAAAAGCTATATGGAACAGACCGCTGAGGAACCTGTGAACAATAAGTGGTTGAGAGAAAGAGAGATGATGGCGAGACTCCGAACGGACAAGACAGGGGAGAGACAGAGGAAGAATGAAAGCAAGTGAAGACACAGAACAGAATGGAGACAAAGAAACCGATCGCTCCCCACCATCACCTAGAACCACACGACCTCCGCCTGGTGACGGCTTCCAAGACGCTGTAAAAGTGCTGAACAAAACACTGGGGTTCTTTCAGAGCTACAGGCTGGCCTGTCCTTGATAACCAGCCCTCCCTCTCTCTCTCTCTCTCTCTCTCTCTCTCTCCCGCTACACAGACACAATGGAATGCTTAAGCCAAATGGATTAATAGAGAGAGAGAGAGAGAAAGAGAGAGGCAGCAAAACAGAGTGACTTAGAAAGAGAGACAGAAAGCGAGGAGGGAAGAGACGTGGCTGAAAGCCAGTGTATCTCAGGAGAACAGAGAGATAAAGGGGACACAGTTTGGTGGTCAAACTGAGAGAGAGAGAGAGAGTGTGAGAGAGGGGGGTGGTGGATCTCTACAAACTAAGGCTGGGGGACATGCTGAACTTTCAGCACCACGGACAGCGACGAGGAGAGGGAATCTTGTGTAGCCCATGTGGTTCTCTTTTTCTTTTCCCTCTCTTGCTCTTTCTCACGCTCTCTCCCTCTCTCTCTCCCTCTCTCGCTCTTCTCTTTTTGAGGTATTAGTCGTTATTGTGAAAAAGAAAAGAAGTAAGACCGTGGGAGAAAGAACGGAGGATGATGGAACTGTCTAACTTGTGTGTCAACACTGACTATGAACTTTGTAACATCATTTTTTATTTTATTTTATTTTACAGCAAACATTGCAACAACTTGACATGACACAACACAACATAGACCAGCACAACACAACACATCACAACATGCAACAAACATCACATAGAATACTTCACTCACTATACATGTTGACAAAAATAAATGTCTGCACTGCGCAAAACCACCCTTTCATCAGCATCTGTCATTGAATGTTGATTGTTTACGCTGTGTCTTCTTTGTGTGGATGATGGCCCTTGAACTCTTGTTTATGAAGAAGCCATTGATTTATCATGGTATTCACTCGCAAATGCAAAATCAGAATAACAACTTTCAAACCTCACACATGTTACCATGACAACAGAACCTCACACATTACATTGTTCACAGCGGCAAACAGTAGACTTACTTATCACTCTCCTTACATTGTACTTAAATGTTAGCAGTGTTTGGTGTAGGCTGAAGCTTTAGCTTATTATACCTATCCTTTTTACATGTCATATTCTAATAGACAACCCTTTCACTACTAGGTTTAGGCTACACAAAAACAACAAAACAGAAACAAAAACAAAAGTTCCAAACGTTTCATACACAATAATGATCATACCTCATTTTTATATTTGTTTACCACCTTATTTTTTAAACAAAATTCAAATCTGCAAAGTGAACTACACATTCACACAGTTAACCCCTTTGACAGATATACATCTCTTGTTTTTTATATTTGTCTTTACCCATGTCTTTTTAAACAAGTGAGTGTTCAGTAGTGCGTTAGACCAGCATAGTAGGTAGTAGTTTACACTGAAAAAAAATAACGGTCTTGTTTGTTGTGCTGTTGTTTTGTTGTCATGTGTATGGCTGCCTGTGTGCTGCGGCGCCTCCTCCTGAGGCTACTCCCTCTGGCTCCAACCGCACTAAATAATGTCCATTCACTCCCTGCATTATCTGCAACGTCCTGGCTTTCTTTAAGTGGTGGCGGCGCCATTAAAATGAGTGATGAGCCGGGGGCCTGCTCCCACAGCCGAAAGCGGAGACTTTTAGGCCATAATGGATGAGCCTTTCACTGCCGCTCATTGCTCCCTCACTCCACTCTGCCCCCCTCACTTCCACGGCTGGTGTGTGTCTGCAGTTGTGCTGTCTCCTAGCTGTTAGTGTGCAAATAAGGTTCACTGCCTCGCCACCAGCCACTGACTTGCCACAGAAGGGTGTGAGGTCGATGGAGGTGGGGGTCAGGGTGTGAAAAGCATTTATCAGTACATGTCATTAATTCACCGAATTGATTCATCATTCTTTCATTCATATTCCCACTCTGTTGTGAGTGGATGGAGTCATGTGGTCACTTCATTCACTGATGTAGCTGCTGTATTTAAGCTTTGTGTCATGATATTAACATGTTTGTACTTAGAGAAGATTTGCTAAGCACATAAGCTCTTTTTCAGCAATGCCCTGCGACATAATCATAAAGTTCCACACACTCACACCTTGACCACTGAGCGGTTGAGTGTTATGTGCCTTGCTCAAGGGCACTTCAGCAGTAATTAGTGAGAGTAATTATTGGCGGAGGTCTGCACTCTACTGACTCTACTGAGAGCAGCGTTAATCATTCAGCTTTCCCACACAGATTTCCATACCCGGCAACCTTCTTGGTTACAACCTTTTACAATCTTACAATTTGTACGATTTTCAGTCATTTGGAATGAGGACTGTGTACGCTCAACCACATACAAATAATGTGGAATAAGCAAAATAAAAATTGTATAACTAGAAGAATGCCCTCAGTAGAGTGCAGACCTCCGCCAAAGCCTCCCCACTTTATTGTTACAATCACATTTTACTGGGTAGATGACAGTATCCTTTTTTCTCTGCTGTTCAAGACGTCTTGATTTGGAGCGTGGCATGGTTATGGTGCATACATGTTCTCTTCTTTTGTAAAATTGTTGTTAAGGTGTGGTTTGTGGCTTATGGTCTTGTCACTGTGAGGAAGAGTGAATGAAAAACATTCATATACCTATACGAAAGTATTGTTAGTTTGACTTACTGTGGGAGTGTGTGGAGGTCTTGCATCTGAAGTCAGAATTAATTCCAGATGATGAAAAAAAAAATCACAGTATGAAAAAAGGGTGTTTTGTACTGGCTTGCTCCAATTAAAATAAAGAGCATTACGATTCCATTGGAACAGATCGCACAATACCAGAGGGATTTATGAACACTTCAGATAAACTTCAGATAGACGCAGGGAAGATGAAAAATACATTTGTCAGTTGCACGTTTAAGCTCCTAATCCCTCCTGCAAGCATGTAAATAAAAAAAGCTGTGGCAAGCTGTGATCTGACAAAGACTTGTTTTCACTGTTGTTGAGTGTCAGCTAGCATACTTGCAGATTTAGCCATTTAGCTTTATACCATAAACTACCCTTGTAAACATTACTCACTAAAACAATTAGCCTCTTTATGCTCCCTGGCTAAAACAGCGGCCGAGACTAGCATGAGCTAACGTTACTTACAAAAGAATTACCTGCCAAATATGATTGGAACAGCAAAAGAATACAAAGGGTTGCTGGTCCCCAGCTGTGATATGTAACTATACGCTGGCTATATAAAGGCGTTGCTGGTCCCCGGCTGTGATATGTAACTATTCGCTGGCTATATAAAGGCGTTGCTGGTCCCCGGCTGTGATATGTAACTATACGCTGGCTATATAAAGGCGTTGCTGGTCCCCGGCTGTGATATGTAACTATACGCTGGCTATATAAAGGCGTTGCTGGTCCCCGGCTGTGATATGTAACTATACGCTGGCTATATAAAGGCGTTGCTGGTCCCCGGCTGTGATATACAGTATAACTATACGCTGGCTATATGGGCCCTGAGAGTGGGTGCACTCGTTTAAGGGCTTGGTTCAGTTATGTTTCACATGGCCATTGGCATTTTGACAAAAAAACTATACTATCTAAACAAAGCCATGTGATCATGCAGGTCAGCCTTTTATTGGACATAATTTTGAATCCTAATTAACATAATGTGAATACAAATAATAATCTTGTGATCTCCACTTTGGCTCACTCAAATGTTGTGAAATACTATACACTTTCTACTCACTCAAATGTTGTGAAATACTATACACTATCTACTCACTCAAATGTTGTGAAATACTATACACTATCTACTCACTCAAATGTTGTGAAATACTATACACTTTCTACTCACTCAAATGTTGTGCAATACCATACACTTTCCACTTTCCTTCACTGTTGGTGGTTAATTATGCACGACTGTCTAGGCTGCCATCACCTGAATTATGTATGTAAGGGATTTAGTATCACAACATTATTTGCCTATTTTGAATGCACTAGCAGCGCATATAACCTTGTGATGATGAAAAATCACACAGTTGGAAATATATGGACAAATGTCAACAAAAACTGCCCAATCAACTCTCTGCTTTTGGTCTGATTGCTTTCTCACCTCAAACAAACCGCTCCAGGGTTCATTGAGAGCGGATTGAGACCACCTCAAACAGGTGGACCAGGGTGCAGTTATTTTGTGCGGACCTGAGTGCTGACCTTGATTCCAGTGTTCACACGAACCCAAATGAACCGCACCAAGGGGGTAAACCAGGGTGCCAAATATGGGGGGTCTTGAACGGTCTCAGACCTCTTGATTGACACTTGAGATAAACTGAAAGCTTCAACAGCAAAATTATGAAGACTTACTATGTCAATTATTAAATTTACAAAACATTTAACAACTTATGAATCGTGTTCACTGTATTTAATACAGAAAAAGATAGTTGTCATGGTGTTTCTACAGAATACTTTGCTACAGAATACCCAGTCACTAGCAGTGTGGATTCTGTTGCAGGGCATAGTTTTTGAATGGTTGTGTTGTTGCTTGGGTGACCTTATCATGTACGATGCTATTAGCCTTGGTGGTGTTTGTGCAAAGTGTGTATAGCCAGTCCATTGCCTTGCATTCACAAAA
>OMKL01137365.1:0-10455 GCA_900302295.1 Parasudis fraserbrunneri
AATCCAGGGATTTAAGGGTTGAGGCCGCAGCATGCCTATAAATTACATCACCATAGTCCAACACTGATAAGAAAACTGCCTCAACAATCCTTTTCCTACTAATCAAAGAAAAGCTGGTTCTGTTTCTGTAGAGGATGCAAATTTTCTGTGGCAGCTTGGAGGCAAGGTCGTCTATATGGTATTTAAATTTAAATGCCAAGGTACTTAGGCACTTATACTCAGTGACTATGTCAATGCTAGAACCACTTACAGTAGATATTTGCACACCATCATAATCAATATTTCTGGGTCTAGAAAACGGCATAAATTTTATTTTACTAGCATTAAGAACCAATTTAAGATCAATAAGAGCTTCTTGGAGAGCATTAAAAGAAAGCTGCAAGTTCTCGTTGGCCAACTATAGAGTTAGTGATACAATACACAATAGTATCATCAGCATACAGGTGGGCTTGACAACCATTCAAGGAAGAAATCACTCATTATCACCAATATCATTAATATAAATAGTAAAAAGGACAGGACCCAAAATTGAACCCTGCGGCACACCTTTAGTTATTGACAAAAATTCAGATTGGGCATGACCCGACTTCACGCACTGATGCCTCCCAGATAAATAATCCTGAAACCAACACCATCCAAACCAATACTAGATGATCTTTTTAAGAGCAGGTGGTGATCGACTATGTCAAAAGCTTTTGACAGATCAATAAAGAGGGCAGCACAATGTTTCCTTCTATACTACTCCTTCAATACTACTAATGCCTGAGTAGCAGAAGGTCACAACACTTTAAGAAAGGTCTGGTTTAGTTTAGTTTCTAAATAAGAGAAGGTATATGACATTACACAACATGGGTATGTGGGGAGTACCGGTATAATCCGTTCCCACCTTTTGAGCATGCTAAACTACAGACGGTTTCACTAGAATTGTTTTGCTAGGGAACAGCTTGGACCCATGTTTATTTCCTGTCAGTTATTGATATAAGCAAACCCTGCAACAGGAAGTAAACTTGGGTCCATTTAGAGTGTTTATGTTGTCAAGTTTAAACCGTGCTATATGTGAGAGACTATGAGAGATGCTGGGCAAATTGGGAAAAGGATGCTGAAGATGGAGCTGCCAGGTAGGAGGAAAAGAGGAAGGCCAAAGAGGAGGTTTATGGATATGGTGAGGGAGGACATGCAGGTGGTTGGTGCGTCAGAGGAAGATACAGAAGACAGGGAGAGATGGAAATGGATGATTCGCTGTGGCAACCCCTAATGTGAACAGCTGAAAGAAGATGTTGTTAAATTGAAACCGTCTATTCTTTTCTCACCTCAACATTCTGAGCCTTGACGCATTTGTTGTCTTAGCAAAATCTTTGATACTATGAACAAAGAGGTTCCTCCATGTCTCAGCTATGAATGCAGAAACTAACCAGTGCTACCAACAATCATATTATTTTCCTTTAACATATTGAATAAATAATATATTATTGTTCCCTCCATATTTTTTTGTATCTTATATAAATAAGAACTGAAAATTAGTTGAAAAAACGTTAAATAATTTAATTTCACTGTGCTGCCTTGTTTGTTCACGGTGTCAATGGCAACTACGATGAACACAGCCATAAAGGTATGGTTTCCTTACGCAGAAAATGTAGTCTGTTTACTTTTCTGATATCTACATCACTGCATAACTCATAAATGTTCAGACAAGATAATTTTTGGTTATGTGTGTGTGACAGCCCTCCCACTCTGCCTGCTGGATTTCCTGTTTGCTTCCTGTTCTTCCCAGGAGAGCTGGGAGGGTCATCAGCTGATGTGGCTCACCTGGGCAGTTTGGGCCTATATAAGCTGAGCCACATCAGTCCACTCTCTCTCTCTTCCCCAGAGGACCTCCACCACCTTTGAGTTGCTGTTTTACATTCGTTCACATCCTTCAACACACCACAGCACATTACTCACTCACTCATGCATTACACTCACCACTGACTACTCATCTAACATGCGCCATGATTTTGTATAGTTTTCGTTTATAATACATTCAGTTAAACGTGATTTATGAGTGGTCTCCCTGATTTGTCACTCACTTTTGAGCTGGTTTGTGACATGTGATACTCTGTATACACCCAATTGAAAGTTATAACTGTATTGTCTTTCAAACTAATTTGGCTGCGGATGTCCAGATTTGGTACAGGCACTTGGGGCAGAGCTGTTTTACAGGCTTGTAGACAGCTCTGTGTAGAAGTGTGTATGAATGTGTGCTGGGGGAGGGGATCTGAGGTTCTTCATTTGATTTCCTGCTATAAAACAGGAAACGTAGTCGAGGCAACAACAGGAAACAGTTAAGTTTGACTCAGATTCTAAGAAGGGACATTTCTACGAAGAGTGAACATTCATTTCAATCAACTGCACTGTAGGACTTCTATCTTTTACTCCATTCTCTGTTTATCAAGTCCACTATATGGGTTGCTTTCACTCACATCATTTTGCATCCCCAATTGAATTAAAGTGAATGCTTTCAGGAATGGACGCAAAATGGTTGCTGTGAAATTGCTGACCTAACCTTCTGAAATGGAGGGCCAAGGGATGAACCTTAACATGGGTGGTGGGCCATGGGCCAAAGATTGTGACTGGAAATTGATAATTTAGAAATGTAACTTGTAAATAAAACTGTTTTACTTCTTGTGTCAATGTATTCTTTTTTTTATCATATTCCTTATAATAAGCATGTTATCTCCAAAGCACTTTTCAAATATAACTGAATTGCATCAACATAGACAATACGTTATCACTCTCTAAATCCCGGGTCCAACTTTGAGCAACACAGATTAAGACATTCATGGGTCACAATGAATCATACCTAACACTCAACCAAATGCGATCAGTTAATTTTAACATGTACAGTATTCTCACACGGACGTTTGACACGTGACTGACTTCCTCTGTCCATCACACTACATCTCCCTCTCCCTGAAAAAACACTAGTCCAAACATCTGGACATCTCCCACATATTTCCAAAGGACCCAAATTGCCAGGTTCATGATATAGATTTAGCCTAGTCCTAAACAATCATGCATTTTCCATGGTGATTTCAATGGGATGGGTAGCAGAGGCACATCAGGTCAGAGATGAGGAAATAGTGATGACGCACACTTCACCACACATTGAAAGCAAAAAAGTCCATGTTTGAATTAGTGCAATGAAATCCGAGAACGTGCATAGGTATTGAAGTTCAACAGTTCGACTGGTTTTGAAATAATACACTGGAACGACAAATCATGTTTCCGTTCCTACAGGGCCGGCTCAAGCCTTAATGTGGCCCTAAGCAGAATTTGATTTGGGGGCCCTCCGGTGACCACAGGGGCCCTAAGCAGGCACTTCGTTTGCTAATGCCTTGGGCCGGCCCTGCGTTCCCAGTTGATGCACTGTCATAAGGCATCAAAAGGATCCAAACGTGTCTCTAAACCATAGTCAAGGCTGGTCTGTGGGTGTTCTAAAGTAAAATTCAAAACTATTCTGGTCAAATTCAATCTAGTCATGGAAATACAAGTTAGCTATTATAGACTTTATTAGAAAAAACTTAAGAAGTAGAAGTACTGATACTTCAATAACATTTTACTTAAATAGGAGTAAAAGTACTTGTCTGGAAAATTACTCAAGTAAAAGAGTAGCACTCCAAAAAAAGTAGTTACTTTCTAACTAAATTCATGAAGATTTGGTGGATGCGCCAGTATCATTCCCCCAAAATTAACTAACTACTCTTTCTGGTGTTTTTTTTTCCAAATATTTTGATTGGTCGCTAGAAGTCAAAGGTTTGGGGATAGTCCCTTTTTCATTATACCAACAAAGCTTGTGTCAGTTATGTCCAGAATGACACAGTGTTTTACTGTAAATGACAGATTCCATTGTACTCAGTACTCAAAATAAAACAGACTCAAGTAAAAGTAGACGTAAATACTTACGATTTACTCAAGTAGCTGTAGAGGTAAAAGTGCAGGCTTTTAAAGATACTCAAATAGTAGTTTTCCTTAAAAAAATCTGCTCAATTACAGTAATTAGAGTAAATGTAATTAGTTACTTTCCACTTCTGCCAGTCAATCATTCCATTTTCACAATTCAGATCTGCAATAATTGACTGAAAGTGAGACAACTGTTCCTATTTATCTACATACTTAAGTAATCTTGACAGCAGTTTTAAAATTGTTTTGTTCATTCTCTGATAAAATGCATTGTCGTATCATTGTCTCTCCCCAAGGCCAGTCGTGACTCCCAAACCCTGGACATTTTCAAAACAGCCCTCAAAACTCACCTCTTCAGGACTGCCTACAATGTCTAATCTATTGGTTGTTACATGTTTGTATTTGATCTGTGTTTTGTCTCTGTCCTGTTTGTTTTCTATTAAAATCTGGATTGTTAAGCGACCTTGGGTCTATGAAATGTGCTATATAAATCCAAGTTATTATTATTATTATTATTATGTTTTCCTTTTCCTTTTTTTGTGAGGACTCCGACCAGAAAAGAAAATCTCCATTGAACCACATACAAAGGTGTCAAATAAAATATTCCCAGTATTACCCCAACCACTGCCGTTTTTCTTTTAAATAATATAATAATCCTATGTTTGGCTGTAGATTAACTACAAAAAAAAAAAAGACTAAAAAAACCCAACATATAGTCAATCTTAATTTTTGTGTATTTATTTAATCAACACAGATTAAGAGACTTATATAATGAAGAGAGGAAACAAACCTTATAACTTGTTGGACATGATAACACTTGTGCGTGTTTTTATTAAGTATTTTAACATTATTAACATTAATAACATCGATGGTGTGATGAATGGTTTGTAAATGTCCATGGGCACACAAGAGAGGTCAAGGTGACCATGTGGGTCAGCAGTTACTGGATGGCCGTGTCAGATCTTCCCAGGAAAACTTCCCTCCTCTATCTGGTCATCCCACTTAGAAACCTGCAAGAGACATTGAAGAGACATTAGCACCATCTGCCAGCAAACCCTAGAACTGTTGCTGTACCTCAGCCACAGCAAATTCACAAATAACAAGCACGTCCTGTCAAGAGTAAGATCTGTAATTTACAGTAAAACACACCAGTACTCGGTTAATTGCGAATGGAAAAATATTGGAAAATTGACAAATTCTTAATGTTTTTTGTCCAAAGGCAAGTACCCAAAAACTTTTTTACCCTTTACACTCGTAAAGTATCCCTAAAATGTCACTGCAGTTCCTTGACCCTAGTCACACAGCATATTTCAGTCGTCTCTTCACCTCTATCTTTGATCATGCCTACCCCGCTTTACACCTACACTACAAAACTCTGAACCATCAATGGCCAAGGGCTTTTGGGTGTCAAAATGCACTCATGATCTAACTCAACCACACCAAATACAAGCCTACTAAATAAACTCAATCAGTTTTATGGACTCAAAAGATTCGACTCCAGGTGAGAGGACAGAATAAAAAAAAAGTCTATACATGCACATATCCACCACCCTCAGAACAACAGACATCTTTTTTCATTTTTAACTAGAAAATACATTTTAAAAGAACTGATGGCTCAATAACAGCTATGGCACACCTTGGATATCGCTGATGACTCACCAAGACTTCAGCTGGTCTGGCTTGAGCTGATATCAAGGATGACTGATAACATACCCTGACAGAGAGGTAGCTTCTCATAGCTGGTACTACAAAACCTTGGCGAGACAATGTAGAGTAATGTGGAAATGTATCTGCTTCATTGTCTGAATTGTGTGTGAATTAGGGCTGTCAAATGATTAAAATTGATAGGCTGTGGTTAATCGCAATTAACACATATTCAAAATGCATCTGGAGGGGCTGTGGTAATGAAGAAATGCTTGACAGTATGGTCAGGCGTTAGGGCTAGGTGCTTATCGGTCACAGGCGTCTTCAACAATGTCGAATAAAAATGGGCGATTCATTTTGTGTATATATTTGTTCCCTGATACCAATGGCTTTGTTGAAAGCTGTGCTGACCTGCTGGCTCCTTTAGGGGATAAGGACAACAATGCTAGCATGAACAAAGATAGTGCTCGGCCTGTAGACGGTACTTCAAACTTTGCGGACAAAACGTGCATACAACTTGGTTTAATCCAAAAGCCTGTTCGGAAACGTTGCAGTGTTTCCCCTACAATTGTACAGGCCAACGAGAACCCGCACCAGGCCAATTTTTTTTTCCAAGAACGTGGAATTGATAAGAAAAGTGATTCCTACAGTGTATTTCTGTCATGGTCATGAGTGAACTGCACTGAGCAAAAAATTAGATTCAACTGCCGGGGCCTGTTGTGAGGACCTCACGTTACATCATTGGTTACGTGGTTGCGTTAGCAAAGCAGAGACTTTTTGTTTACTCTTGCTGGACAGTGGCTGACAGCAGAAAACGCTAGGAAGTTTGGCTGAGCTTCACAAAAAAAAGATGGAATAAAGCAAAACACAATACCTGTAACAAGCCTATTTCATGCAAGTAAGGAAGCACCTCCAATACGACAAAGCATTTGCTTCAACCCTCCGTGCACCGTTTGAGTCATATTCCCAAATACAGTTAGCTAGCGGTAGCAACATTAGCGCTTCACACTCGAGTTATCTCCTGTGCTACAGCGCTAATGTAGTGTGGAGAGAGAGGTCTGGCTTTGCGAGACACTCGAGTACAATATACTGACAGCTGACATTAATCTTTTGTATTGGAAATACCAGTAAAATGACGATGATCCTAGATGCACGTTCACAGAGCACCCTACCACCTCCAGTTCATCCCCAGAGACCCCTTACTAAAGAAAACTCCTTTCCCTGCTATGAAGTGGAAAATGAGCACAGAAAAGGTGGATGAATGTCACGGAGCAGTGATTTACAGGTGTGGTGAACGGGTTCCATCGCTCGGCAACAATTTGCTCCTTCCTTAGGTACAAGCTAAGCAAAATGCATTATTATCCACACAGCAATATTAATGGATTTAATAAGCCTCCTCTGATATAATGCATCAGAAACATGACAATAACTTAAAGGTACAGCAAATTAAGAGAAAAAGATAGCTTCATGTCATGGTTCACAATTTACTGCCTATAGCCTAAATTTAAGAATAAAGGTAGACGAGTTTTTGTTCTTGATATTTAATTTTCTCTCCCATCAAAAATATGAGAATCGGAACTGAGAATAGATAAGAACCGGATTCGATAAGAAGAAACGGAACTGAAATCGATAAAATCCAAACGATAACAAACCCTACATCTGACCAAAGCCGACCGTGCCAACATGCCATCCCGAGCTGTTAAGGGTTTTTTCCTGTGTGTACCACCAGGCCTGAAAGAAATTCTAGCGGAAACACTGTGCTGTATAATGAAATCTACCATTCAGAGGATGTCTGGTCACACATCATTCTCCTGGTTTGCATGTCAAGAGGAATCAGGAAGATAAACACACTGCCCACCAGCAGCTTACTTTTAGAGGTTATGGGAAGCACTTGGGGTCAACAAGGAAAATGTGTTAAAATTCCATTAATTCTTTTTAGCGTGTTAAGGTTTTCAAATTAACGGCCAAAGTGAACGTATTTATATTGACAGCCCTAGTGTGAAATACTGGGATGGTGCACTTTCAGTCCCGATACAACAGGATGGTGTGTGTGTTGCAGATGGCCATGAGGGGATTTAACTGGCCTTAACAGATGTACTGGCACCCAGAGTTGACACTAGCACATTAGCTCAGTTGTAATGCATTATTGACCAGAGGGAGTCACATAGGATCCACTAGGGTCAACATACCCAGCTCATGGGGCAGAGGCTCTTGTAGACTCTCTGGTACCAATCGCAAGGAGCCACATCCTGACCTCTGTCCGACAGGGCTTTGTTGCACCTGTGGAAGTCTGGTGGAGAAAAGAGGAAAGACATAATGTTACTGGTAAAGAAACCCAAGATTAGAAGTTCACTTCAAAAACAACAAAAAGCAAGAGACTATTCATGTGCAACACAGTGACAGCTGAGGAGACAGGGTGGCAAATTAACAACAGCCACTGACCAAATGCTGGTACATTTTGTTTGTGGCTGACAAGTTTTCCTAATCTTTGGCAGACATTTTGGTAGGTAATAAACCAGACTCTTGGCTGGTAGAATAATTAAGAGATTCAACAGCCACTGTGGGTGGTGGATGAAAAAGATATGTCCATGCTCTGTGAAGAAGTATCAGGACAGACAGTGTACATATGATAGCAAACAACTGAAAAACTAGAAAGAGCAAGTTTGTTAAGACAAACATTTGACAAATATATCTTGGCCACCAACCTGGTGCCCAAAAGATAGTGTTTCTAGACACGACATTGAGGAGGCATTAAGCGCTTGTTAAATGTTTGTAGGCTACCTAACATTGTGGCTATTCTAAAGTGAAGTGACAAGAAGACTACTGTAGCTCCCTTGCTGGTCCCCAGCTGTAAAATGTAGTACCATTTTACAGTACCTCACCTAACGTCTTGATACTTAACCAAAAAAGAACAAAAAAAAAAAAGTATATATATTAACCCCTTCCTTCCCCTCACAGGTTTGTACTTAGCTGTGCACTTAAGCTATGCACTTGAGTTATGCACTGGATTATGGCACTACTGCGGGTAATACCACCGTTTGTTTACTCTTGCATTGATCCTATCGCCAGTTTCTGATGTGCACACACTTGTAAGTCGCTTTGGATAAAAGCGTCTGCTAAATGACTAAACTGTAACTGTAAACTGTAAAATGTAAAGCTACACGATACACTAGCTACATATCACAGCTGGGCAAATTAACATATAGTGAGATTAACTTAAGATCCCAATGACAGGTCATGTAATTTCATTTTACTTTAGTACTTAAACATAAAAGTCAGGCAACTTATTTGTCAAACATTCACCCCAAAGATGATGAAATGGTCCACCTTGTTAAAACTTCAATGGAGTCTGAGTGCTTTCTGAATGCTGACATTTTGATTAGAGCGTTGAATTAGTTATTTTCACTCAAAGTCACGTTTGACATAAGATGTCAGCATCCAGAAAGCGGACAGACTCTTCATTGACGATTTGACAAAGTGGACTATTTCAACAACTTCTGGTGTGTATGGATTTAAGCCATTTCCAATCAATTGACTAATGATCTACAATATTAACTGCCTCGGTCTGTTAAGTTACATATTGAAATTATTCCTCTACATTTGACCCATCCTGACCAATTACGAGCAGTGAACAGCCAGACAGGCAACCGGGGACCAACTCCAGTTGTAACGTCAGTACCTTAGTCGAGGCCAATGACAGGAGTGTACCTAGCACGCATGTATTTTGGTGGTGGTTAGTGGCGTTGGGAACAACAGGACGTGTTGCTTTATCTGTGTCTGTGTGTGTGGCATTGCCCAAGTCCTTACCCAGGTAGTTCTGGAAACAGTTACGGGTCTGGTTGGTGTTGGGGAAACGGGCGTCAAAGGGCGCCGTCCTGTAGCTCTTGATCTTCTCTTCAATAGTATCTGCCATCGTTAAATTCTAGCGGTGTGAATCACGCTGCAACCAAGACAAGGTGATAAAAATGAGTGTATTTACGGCATTATCAAGACTAAATAGGGATAGCTAATCAGTGTTGCTGGACTGAAATGTAGCTAGTTATAGAGTAACGTAAGCTATGCTAGCTAACAACAATACCAAAATACCGGTAGGATATGAACAGGTGCGGCTGTCATGTTGACCCGAACATAACTAGTTAGCTGTAACTGTTAGCTACTTAACGTAACATACCTAACGTTGATTAACGTTACCAATATCGGTTAGCTTGTTAGACTGGCGTGGCTATCTTACTGTGTCAAATCATACTGTTAGTAACGTGTCTGTAAACAGGCAGATAAATTGACAAGATCCCCACCGCACACTTAGCTAGCCGGGTAACGGTCGTAGCTATCCAGCCAGCATAGCTTCAGCTTAGCAGCTAACGTTAGCATCATTGCATAGCCACAAACTCAATAGTGAAAACAGCTTAATATGCTCGCCTGTTTTACTTTAACTGAGCTATTATGATGACGCTAACATTTAAAAAGCTATAAACCATACATTTTACACAAAGAGAGAATTGTTTAAATGTTCTTTTTGGAGATGTCGACGTCCAACCTTGATGTTTCTTTAGTGTCCTCAAAGATGCCCTTCCTGTCGAGAGAGAAACTCGCCACGCACAGTATTCTGGGAAGTTGGAGGCTGCGCAGCGCAGTGAACCAATCCCGATTCATCAATACCACGGTAACTTTTTAATGTATTTCAGTTCACCTAAATCAATATAAATTTAGGTCAGAGAACGGTAACTCAAATGTTTGGTAAGATAACTGTGTGGAGTGTATTGGAATAATGATGCCATAGTCCACATCTAGCCACTCTTCTATCTACATCTAATTGCTTTTTATTTTGTTGTTGCAGCATTCCAGTAACCAGTGTGACCTCCTATCCTGGAC
>OMKL01137366.1:0-12531 GCA_900302295.1 Parasudis fraserbrunneri
GTTCCCTGTGGAAACATTTCCTGTCAAGACATGACTTAATGAATGAGACAAAAGAAAACAGAGGTTTCCTCGATTGCATCCTCTTGTCCTCGATGTTTCTTTGAAGATAAGCTCAGGTGAGGAACACTGATGGATGTTGGTGTCCTGCACCAACTTTGTATCTCCAAAAATTGTCATTGTTTATTGTTTTACTGTAGTCTGTTGATTAGGGCTGGGTATCACAAAAAAAAATATGGTACACGTACAGTACCAGTACCTTGACATTGATACCAGTTCCCGAACGATACTTTTTTCTATACCAATTTTATAAAATCCATTTAAACAAAAAGAAAATTACATTATAGTACAAAAAAAATGTGTTTTATTTTTCAGCTCCTTGACATCCATCCTGTTTAGCCAGCCGACCCAATGGATAAGCACATTTTAACAAGCTAACCTATATGTTAGTTCAAGCTGATCAGTTAGTGCCAATCTTAATGCATTTCACCTTTTGATTTAGCTATCTATCTATAGCCATAAGCTAAAGCTACACACAAACAATATCTAACGTTAATGTTACATGGGTCCCAGTTTAGGCCACATATTATATTCCTTTTCAACAAATTAATATAGGGCTCACCATGTTGTGCACACACACTCCTATTACAGTAACGTTAACTTTAGTAAACAACCATGTACAAGTTGGCCGAATTTTTATGTTTGCGAAACGTTATTTGCTAAAATCCCAGTCATCATAGCGCTGTAGCGCATAGACTCTGTAGGCGGACTTGAACGCTTAGAGGAAGACAACTGTGGTCCATTCTTCTTCTTGCAATCGAACACCGAGCAACTCTCTGCTCTTAAATGTATTCCTTGCATGTTCAAGTGTGTTATTGGTCTTGGCAACAATGTCCTTTTTGCATATATTGCATCGCTCATTATAGGCATCAAGCCTGATAAAATGGAGCCACACTTTTGATGTCTTCTTAGACATTTTTTACACCTATGCAATGCACACTGTAGTCAAGCCTCTCAAAACGTCAACACACACACACGTGAGCCCGGTCTCTGGGTGTGACGTAGTGTATTTCTGACATGCCTCCACGATGTGTAACGCTTGACAGCCAATCACCAGCATTATTAGATCTTGGTACAAGCATGCTGCATGCTTATTGGCTCACTGTCACTGATGAGATTTACTCCTAGGTATCGAAATTTGGTACCAAACGACAAGGCATTTTTCGATACTCGATAGTATCGAAGCAATTCTGTTGGTGCCATAAAAGTATTGAAGTTCGGCACCCAGCCCTACTGTGTTATTTATCCTATGTTTTTAGATGCTTGGAAGGAACACCTCTTTAATCACTAGGGGTGGGCTGATCACATGATTGTCGAAATCGGATTCGTATCCGTAAAATGTACCCCTATAGTCGTGATCGGTTGGTCAGAATGTGAAAAGCCGGAAGTTGCCTAAAAAGGCAGTAAAAGGAGCTACTCGCTTTTGTTGTGAAAAAACTAAAACAAACGGCGAACGCTGGTAGTAAAAGGCTAATTAAAATATACATGGCATTACAGGATGGACCTGACCTACGTTAGCCTACATTGTATTGGCTAATAATTCATTCAGCTCACTGGTACTGGACGAGTGCGACACTGTATCAACGTTGAAACAGTCTGCAGCTGCATGTATTTGCATTCATTTGGGCGAGGAAAGGAAACAGACGGACCTTGCTGCTCTGCCACACATGTAAGTACTTTATCTATAAATCAAGCTGTCTGTATTATATTTTGCCTAATTTTGGCTATTTGCAACTTTGCTTGTGCTGTCAACGAGCCCAGACGATATGATGATGCTGAGAAAGATGATAACAAATGATAACAAAATTAGATTTCTCCGATCACAGATATAAACTCAAAATGACTACAGTCGTTGTGGGACAAAACACAATATCCGTAACGGATAGTTGTTTCATCTGCTCATTCGACCCACCCCTAATAATCACTGCATTAATTGAGTTTGTTTGTTTGTTCAAATGTTCATTCACTCATTCAATCTTTATTTAATCTTGAATAGATCTAGCTCTCATCTAGCAAATAGAGCAAGCTCTCATTGAGTGTCAGCACATCTTCTGTTCCTTGTGATAATATTGTGTAAAATATACCAGTTAGGATCACTGACCGGGCAACATATTATTATTAAAAACATAATATATGTTTTCTTTAACCGGATATTTCTGAGACATTGATCACTAAATCCTAAACTGAAGACACTGCACGCAAGAATTTTGACACTAACCTATTAATTAATAAATTAAATCAATTAAAGTAGACCTTGAATCATTTTTCAGATTTGGCCTAGTGGGTTCAGTAATCAGCTGGGTTAGACTGAGGTTACTACTAACCTCCTTGAGGTAATTAGAAATATTACATAACCTATCAAGATTAAAGTCACCCATAACAATCAGTTCAACATCTGAATACTGAGACAATACATCTGCTATATTATCAACGGAGCTAGCATCAGCAGAAGGGGGTCTATATACCCCAATGACATTGAGTGAATTATTCTGCTCCAAGACAACCTTCAATGCAATCATTTCTAATCATTTTTGAGACAGTGATAGCATTTAGAATTGTGACAGAGAAACATGATTTTACATGAATAACCACTCCACCTCCCCTTCCAATTCTGTCTATTCTATACACGGTGTAATCATGCAAGGCAATATCAAGGTCACTACCAGACTTCTTCAGCCAAGACTCAGACAGCACTAAAATATCTGGGACTGCCTGAGACCAGAATTTTCAGATGATCTAGTTTCTGGTGTTGCAGCAGTCTTCTTACATTAAAATGCATCAACCCCAGACCTTTCCTTTCTTTAAATGTAAGTGGATTATTTAAGTAAACGGGGGTTGACTAAGGCAGCAAGGAGATAGAGGGCTGTAGGGTGACGGTTATTAAATTAGAAGAAGTTACAGTACGTGTTGAATAATAATATGTTGCCCGGTCAGTGATCCTTACAGGTATACTATACATAATATTATCACAAGGAACATGAGATGTACTGACACTGCATGTACACGCTGAGCTGCTATTATTAGAACAAGAAAAACACTTCATTAAAGGGTCAAATCAAGTACATGTGATAGGCTAAGCCTGGGCTGATGGATGAGGGCCTGAGTGGGCACCAAAACCTGACAACCTGGGAGGCTTGGACCTGGGCTGGCTCCCACTTCAGAGATTGTAACATTTGCAACATGTTTGATGAGAGCAACCTGGACCCAACCTTATTAAGATGGACCCCATTCCATTTAAACTGTGCCCGTCTGTCAGAAAATAAATAGAAATTGTCAATCTAGGGGATTTTCCAGTAAGTGCAGTAACCCTTCAACCAGAGGTGAAGTTGGCAAAGACAACTAAACTTCATGTCCCCAGAGGTAGAAGAGAAGAGTAGAGGTCCTGATATAGTGAAGCTCTTACCAGAGTGCTTGAGGGTCTCGAAGAATGAAGTACTTCTTCAACTGCTCTGAGTTTTTGGATTTGATATCGTTGTCTCTGACCTGAACCACCAGAGACTCAGTCTAAGGGACAGTGGGTAGAATGTGCGGCAACATAAAGTTAATATCAGACACTGTAGCACGTGGGAGGCATTTGGTCTCACCTCGCTGCACTGTGACATGGCGTAGAATGGAGTCACCAATGATAAGTACCAGCATGAACAGTAGCAGCAACACCAGTAGAAAGGAGTGCAGCAGCCCCATTACCGGCCTCCGCAGTCAGTCCAGTACCAGCTCTGTTAGGAACAACACTGGCATCAGTAGCAGCCCCCACGGTAGTGGAGATGATTTTACATAAATAGCCACTCCACCTCGATTCTGTCTATTCTATACACGTTGTAATCATGCAAGGCTATATCAAGGACACTACGAGACTTCTTCCGCCAAGCACGGAAATATCTGGGTCTGCCTGAGACCAGAATTTTCAGATGATCTAGTTTCTGGTGTTGCGGCAGACTTCAATACAGAGCAATGCGGTGTGGAGGTAATTTTGGTAATCTCGTCACCGTTCCCAAGTTCGCATATCCATCGAAGGCTGGCCGTCATGATATGGAAGCGTGATCTCTGAATCCTCACCATGCACCTCGATAGCTCCCCTACAGAGTACCGAGATCGTCTCTTCCAAGGTGCTAACTAGGAGAACTAGACACAGGCAAACCTTGCAGTCCGACGAAGGAGGCGGAAATGGTGGCATGGTGTTACACAGAGCAAAGTTATGCAAACGTTGGCCAAGCTAGCCACCAGCTGGCAACCACAGCAGGCCGCGTAACAGCTAAGCTAAGCTAGGTCAAGTCAGCTAGCAGACACTGTCATCTGATCAGAGTCCATGTTCCAAAGTCAAAGAAGCACTCCAGGCGAAGGTCAAAACCAATATATCGACAGTGCAAACAATCCAAGGTCCGAAATCCAAAATCAGGAGAGAAAAACGGTCGATAGCCACAGAGAAAACACAGGAGTCACAGCAAGTGGGAGTGTCTCTGGTAAAAGAAGATCAAATGTGTAGGCTATATCACTGTTAAAAAAAAATCATAAGTTGTCTCAACTTAAATAATAGGTTGTCTTAACTTGGATTTTCAATGTTCCCAGCAAATACCCATTTATTGTTTTCACATATTACAGTGCATTTGCAATGGTCTGGGTTGATTATGAATTATCTTCTACATGCTAGGTTAAGCCCAACTAAGGGTCTGGAATGGAATATTTAGAGTTACAAGCTGTGTTTAACCCTAGTATTAATGAAATGGCTCACACTTAATTAATCTAATACCAGAGAAACACATACAATCCTGCTTGGGGCTTTTGTTGAAAACATCATAATATTGACAGTTGGTTTGGTCACAGGTGAATGAACTGTGCTGTTGACTAGGGGTCTTTTCTGTCAACAAAGTCCCCTCACACACAGAAAGAACAGATGGGTTTACCTGAGACACACACATGCATGCATGCAAACACACACACACATACATATTTATGCATGCATGTATACACAAACAAACAGAAACTCTCCATCTCTCACACAAACACATAGTACAGTCAAATAAGGTCTGTCACACACACTCACATAAGGACACACGTTTCCCTCATTAGGTAGTCTGGTCTTGAGGCGACGACAGCTATGTGTGTGTGCATCCATCTCTGATCTCCAGCAGTATGTGTGTGTGTATGGCTTACACCAGCCAGCATGTGTTCCACCAGTCACTTCATCAACAGACGGCTAATTGCTTTATCAATTAACCATGAAAACATGCTAATAGAGTCCCATTATCAATTATTCAATTAGAATATAATTTATTAAATGTGCAGACTGTGTGAAGTGGCAGGGACAAGGACACGGGTGATTGAAACAGGTGTTGGAGGGGGTGGAAATGGTTATGAGTGATTATTAGAGTCTTGTTTTAAATACCAACGGGTTTGTATGCCGTGTGTTCGCACCTCATGTGGTCTTAACCTGGGGTTGACCTTAATTTTGTCAGCTTTTATGTGATCCTCCAATATTCATGCCCCCTTAGGACAGAGAAGCACAAGCTTCTGTTCAGATTTAAGCTCCAATTAAGCAGTCCCACGCAGTTTTGGAAGATCAGGGAGAAAATCCTTCACCATGTTTTTGTCTCTGATGTTTCCTTGCAGTTCCCGATTCAGAAAATGTGTCTGGATGGCAACTTTGCTCATTTATTTCCAGACGTCTCCAAGAAATGCTGTTGGGTTGCCCAGCATTTTATTTATACTTTTTTTTTTTTTTTTTCATTATTGAGAGGTAGCCATTTTGTGCTGAATCATCATTGAAATTGCTTTTTCATGGATACAAAAAGATGCACATAAATAATTTAGCAGGTACAAATGGTTTATTCTCAAATTAACATAATCCTTTTTTCTAAACCTCCATCTTCAGGAGTGGTTTTAACCGTCTGCCATTAAGCAAAAATTAACTGATGCTCAAAGATATTGTACATTGTGGATTTGCTGTATTGCTGTACATGTGCACCGAGGAGTAGAGCACAACCCTTTGTTTGACCTCACAGTTAAGGTGAACATCTCCCCTAACATATAATCTGCATGTTATTCCGATGATCTTGGGCAGTTCAGCCTTAATTTATAAATGACAACATATATCTCCCAAAGCTGGACACAGTAGCCAAGATTCTCTTGATAATGTTCTTAAAACTGGAGATAAGAGACACTGACATTCTGTAAGGGATGGGAAGACCTGATTCAAGGGGAAGGATGGGATGTAGACCTCCCGTGAACTGACTGGAGTGTGCTATTGGCTCTCCAGGGCAGTGTCGTCATGATATTGGGGGGTTGCATCTTCCACGTTCTCCAGCAGATCACAAGAAATCCGTAGATACAACCTGCGTATGTCATGCTAGCTAATCAGCAAAGGGGCTAAATATTGCTCCAAAGTTAAGCAAAACGTTGACAGGAAAAACTGGCACAGCCATCTTCCAAGGGGTCTCTTGACCTTTTACCTCAATGTATTTGAATAAAAATGTACTCTCACCCTACCAGCTATGCCTACTTTAGTCAGGCCCATGTCGTTTTGATGAGTCTTTAATGTATTCAATTATTATTATTATTATTATATTTAGCCTATTTCTGCATATTGTGGTCTTGGAATTGCATAAATTGGGTGTGGCTGTAAAGCAAATCCAATTAGCCCAATTGTATTCATGTGTGATAATGTGAGTCTCAATAGTAGCCCTTTCAGTATGGTGAGATCGTATTTTCAATTTCACCTCACTGTATAAAATGACCTATGGTGACATCTAGGATAACACTAGCCGCAAACAGTTACAAACAGAAACTAGAGACATCAGCCATTAAGAGGATGTATGGCTTGCTAAGGTACATTGGCAATAAGTAGGATTTTTCAGAAAGGAGTGCTTACCATCCAATTGCCAACATGGGCTATTTTTGCAGGAATGTCCAGAATTGAGATTTTAATGTCATATTTTGTAGGGATTTTTCACAACCATTCCAGTGAGACAGCATGCACAATACCTGGCCTGGCACACCTAAATGGAACGGGACCATAATTAATGTTATAAATTACAACTGTGTTTACCCTGAGATGACATGTCAAAATGGCCACCATGGAAAGGGCCTATTGTAGGCTTTAAGGTAGTGCTGGGGTAGTGGTAGGTGACCATGAAGAATGGTAGATGCTAGAAATGTTTACATTTATTTAAAATGTTTAGGTAGTGGGAGTGGTTAAGGTTAGGGTTAGGGATAGGTTTATAAACAACTTTTAAGGTTAAAATTATGACAACTTGCTGCTTTGCAGTTTGGCCAAAAACTGACGACCCCCAATAAAACACAGATGACCCTGTGTGATCTAGCATCAACCATGCAGAATCTTATTCCTCATGACCCAACTCCATTTGACATTACTCACATGTATAGGGGAAACTGACTAATGTGTATATTGTCACTTAGAAGCTCTGATTTATTCTGTAATGTTGCTGATCACCATCACTCTTTCCACTAAGTGGGAGCAATGTGGAAAGTTCTGAGTTCCAACCACCACTGAATCTCAAATGAGGAAGAAGCAGTGTTGTCTTCTGGGTAGAAAACAGGTGGTGTTTTCTGCATTTGCCTCTAATGGTGCTGCACATGTAACTGTGGGAACGCTTTGGCTGCAGTGTGTAGACAGGAAGTGCCCCCTTTAGCTTTTATCTCTTTGGTGACCTTTGGCTGCACTGTGTAGACAGGAAGTGCCCCCTTTAGCTTTTATCTCTTTGGTGACCTGCATGAAATGAGCACAAGACATCACAATGACAGGAGGACAGAGAGCCTTTTAAATGTAGCACGGTAGAATTGGATTGGCAGGGGCTAATAGAGGCCTTGCAGAGAATGTTTAGAATGCCCATTGGACCGCCATATCAGAAGAAACAATGGTTGCCATGTGCAAAACAACAGTTGCTATGTGTTGATATTTGAGACAGATATCAACAAAAATGGAATCATTTGGTGTCTTATTACTGGATCACAGTGGAACAGTAATATCATGCTTTTTCAGTGTTTTACCCACTCTACCACTGTACAGAAATAAGGCATTTTCTTTTGATTTGGTTGTCAGTGGTTACAGGCAGCCATGATGGAAGAAAGAGAAGTACATAAACATTCTGATGTAGTGATGGCGCCGTGTGAGATGGTCGCTCCTCCGCAACTTTGCGTTGTACTTTTTTTCTTTTGTTATTTCTTGGTACTTTTGTAACATATGTGAGTGCCCTTGTACAGTATGACAGATAAACACTCTTGGACATCAGAACTAAGAGTGGAAACTCATTTTTCACCAAGATCAATAACCATCATGGACTATCCTTTGTTTGGCCTGCCTGAAAAGCGGCGCAGGAGAAGGAGATGCGGGAAGCGAGCAGGGCTCCTGGTTAGACAGGAAAACAGGCCTCCTTTTCCAAGCATTCTCCTAGCAAATGTCCAGTCACTGGAAAATAAGCTGGATGATCTCAGATGTCGGCTGGCCTTCCATCATGACATAAAGAACTGTAACATCATGGTTTTCACTGAGACTTGGCTGGGCCCCTCGATTCCAGACTCGGCTATTGTTCCTGGGGGACACTCCATCTACCGCCAGGACCAGATGATAGAGTTGTTGAAGACCAAAGGGGGGAGGCGTATGTTTCATGGTCAACGGACTGTGGTGCTCAGATGTGGAGATTATTTCTATCTAGAGCATCCCATGATCGGATGCCAGCCTTACTACCCCCCGAGAGAATCCGTCGTTCTCACAGCTGTGTGCATTTCACCACAAGCTGACACCACACAAGCACTGGACGAGCTGAATGGAGTTATCAACAGGCACAAGACTTTATGTCCGGAGGCTGTTTTTATTGTGGCTGGCGATTTCAACCACGCCAATCTGAAGACAGTCCTGCCTAGATCCCATCAACACACATGCCATTGACTATAGCTCA
This sequence comes from Parasudis fraserbrunneri, assembly GCA_900302295.1. NCBI lineage: Eukaryota > Metazoa > Chordata > Actinopteri > Aulopiformes > Chlorophthalmidae > Parasudis > Parasudis fraserbrunneri. The sequence continues at coordinate 8,970 of OMKL01137366.1, forward strand.
ACATTCAACATCATTGTGCCCTCTAAACTCATCATCAAGGTTAGGGGCCCACAGGGTGCTCAGTGCTCCTTGTCCACTGTGTGGCCACACATAGCTCCAACATCATCATAAAGTTTGCCGACAGCACCAGTCATTAGCCTGATCACCGGTAACGGTGAGACGGCCTACAGAGAGGAGGTGAGTGCCTTATTTACACAAGGACAATTTATACGATTGTAACATTTTCATTATTATTACTTCTATTATTTTTTAATTGTTGAGCACTGTTGAATTGTTAATTGTTAAATTGTTTTTGCACTGTTGAGGAAAGCTTGAAATACAAGAATTTGCTACTGCATATATTGTTGTGCATTTGACAAATTAGAGCCTCTATTAGAGGGAGGAGATGAAAAGGTGCAAGGGGATTGAGCCGCTGGTTAATAAGGGCAGAATTTAACTTGAGTGGAGTTGACAGAAGGACTCTTAGTTGTACTTACATAAACTCCCATATAAACTAGAATGTTCAATGTATCCACACTCAGAATATATTTTCTTTATCACCAATTCATTGCAGTTGTTTGGCTATTTGAGGTGGTGGCAGGCTATGGGTGGATGAAATACACATAATAATAATAATAATAATAATAATAATAATAATAATAATAATATTATAAGACATATACAAATAATAATAATGTCTGGTAAACACTGCATTGGAACAGCCTCAAGTGCTGTCTCTCCTTGACATCACCTATTTGAGCTGTATCAGCTATGAACAAGAAGCTAATATAAATTGGTCGGTTTCAGTAAACTCTCGTACAGGGGCCCAATGGGCCATTTCATCTGAGATTTGTTCTCCTGTTTCTAGCTTTTTACAGAGAGTTGTTCATGTTCACAAATATTGAAAATACTATGTTTTCAAAAATATCTGTATTCGTGTGGACGGGGCCATTAGGTCATGATGTTAGCGTTTTCCAAAAGCTGTTTCTCAGCAACAAACTGAGTTTTTACAAATCTCCACCCTGGAAGGTGTTTTCAAAAAGCTCAGTTTTCAGTGACCTAAAACTCAGTTTTCCGCCATTTTTGTGTGGACAGGAGGCCAAAATGCAGAGAAAATACTGTCTTTTCAAAAATATCTGCATACATGTGTATTCTGCATACAATTTACCAGCCCTCTCTGACTTAAGAAACTACAGTAACTGTGTGAAAATACAAGCAAGACAGGACATTTAATCAGTATGATTTGTATTTAATCTCACATAAAACATTGCATTGTTGTCAGTAATAGCTCTGCGGCTGAAAGCTGTCAAACAGAGTAAAATTACAAGAAGCAATCATACCCAGTGGTCAATTTGTTGATGTCTAACACGGAGGATGAGGGGGGGTGGGGGTGGTCCTATTTCCCTACAATATGTCACATTGGATGGCAAAATTTGTGTTAACAAATCTTATTGTATTAAATTATTATGCGTGTATCATATTTTAAACAACCCCTATGTAAGCAATAACACAGAGTCTAGCATACATTACATAGTGACAAGGTACGGCATCCATTGTTTTATTTATCTGATGCCAAGGTGGTGACTTCATTACAATGTGATGGAAATCCCCCTTATTTGCTTCCTGAGACTTTTGTGTTGAGTATAAAACCACAGTATAATAAGTCTGATTCCCTCAAGTCTTCATTCAGTGCCTGTCCCAACCTTTCAGGATTCAGACACTTTTAATAACCATTCAGCCTTTCCTTTACCACCTCTCTCAGTCTCTCTTCCTCTTTTCCCATCTTGTTTATCTCTCACGCTAATCTCTCCATCTTTTATTACACCCACGCACACAGGGTTTTGCAGGGGAGTATTGTAATCACTCAGGGATGTGTGTGTGTGTGTGTGTGTGTGTGCGTGCGTGTCAGCCTGTCGGTCCGTCCGCAACTGCAATAACTCACACGTTTCGTATTTGATTTGGCTCAAACTTAAGAGAACAGGTTGAGTAGGATAGGGTAGTCAGCCAAGGACCTGCACTATAGATTTTTTTCTTTTTTTCTTTTGGCAAATCAGTCAAAAATCAATGGCGCTAATCATTGTCATTTTAACCATTGGTGTAGTACTAAGGATCAAGATGGTGACTGCCAAGATTTTTCCGACAGAGGGACGTGAGGTGGGAACATGAGCGTCGACGTGACGTCTACTCAGACTACATAATATTACAGTGAGCCTCCTCAGTCTACTTGGTATTCTCCTAAAACACTCATGACTGGAGGGTGGGTTTACTGGTTGACGTTTGGTGTGGTGCAGGTGTAGCATCTCTCTGAGGGAAAATCTAGTTTTTATTAAATACAGCCTGCTTTGGTGTCGTGTTTTGTTTATTCTGTGCATGGGGCTTTGCTCTCTGTGATTTGCCCGTTTAAATGAACGTGTTAAATCTCTCTCCTTCCATCTGCGCGGTTTTGTTTCATTTCTTTGCCCAATTCATCTTCTCCTTCCCCCTTCATTCTCCCATCTCCGGTTTTCCGTTTATTCCTTTTTCCCTCCATCCTCCTCTCCCGCTCCTCTCTCTCGGCTCTCTCTGGTTTTATAGTGTTCCTCTGGAAGGTTCCTGAGCCTCTCGGCTGCCTGGAGACACAAGGACACGCAGTGTTGCAGTACTGGGATGAGGTCCCATTCAGTTCAGTTAATTCAGCATGTAGTCAGAAACTGCATGTCATATGCTAATGAAGATCCCTTGTTATTTCTTTACAGGTTGGATAGGCAAACTTTATCATGTCTACTTTTTCAAGTTCATCTGTGTCAATTCCAGTTCCCGTATTTTGTGAATTAGAAGTGAGCTCAAGCAAGCTCTGGAATAATTTGATATATTCAGAGGCAAAGGCATTGGGATGGTTGTTACAAATGTGTTTTTTTGTTGTTGTTTTTTTTCATTCTACTTATTAAATTTGTATTGCAGTGATCAAAAGATGAATATGAGGCAAAAGTTGAGACATCTGACAGTCTGTACCTTTGCCTCATATTCATCTTTTGATCAGGAATGCATACTTATAGAAGGAAGAAAGTATAGAGGGAAAAATAAGAGATTCCACACGACTGTCCTATTGCTTTTGCCACTGACTGTATAATTTATTTCCTGAGGAGATGAAAAGAGTGTGTTTAGGATTGGGGGATCCACAAACCACTGGGTGTGATCATAACATGAATGCAATCTGAAGCTTGAGACCAGTCTGGTTCCATTGGAGCAGAGCCAAAAGAAAGGGAAAGAAAAAAGAGTATATGTATGCAAGTGTACTTGTACACTCAAATGTATGAGGGTGTGTGTGGATGCAAGTATGTGCTAGTGTAATTTTGTGTGTGTGTCAACAAATACAAGATTGCCAGCATACAGATTGTCTGCATATGTATGCGTGTTACACGTGTCTTATGAAGGACTGCAGTATAATTTCAGCATGAGCCTCCCTTTTGATTCTTGAACCCACAATTCCTATATCTGCTAGCAGTGCAGATGGCAACAACACCAATAGAGCTACATTTAAGTGTTCTCTTTAATTCTTTTTTAATGTTTCATTTGCCGTAGTGCTGCTGACAATAACAATGCA
>OMKL01137368.1:0-14146 GCA_900302295.1 Parasudis fraserbrunneri
TGGTATCTATGTATCCAGGGAAGAAATGCACAAACACACACACACACACACACATAAAGGGTTGGATGAGTTTATATAGCACTCACGCAACCGACACAAGACTTAGAACTAAATGCACCGTTCCTCCACACACACACACACACACACACACACACACACAAACACACACACAAATGCACACCCACAAACACACCTGTACCTGCGGCTTGTTTCTGTGTCCCAGACACGCAGAGTGTTGACGGCCAAGGGAAGGTGCCCTAATGGCCTGTGTGAGGTAACTTGGTCCTCAGCGTGTGTCAGGCCCTGATAACCCAAGGGCCAGAAATAGAACCAGCACAAACACTGATGATTATCGTGACTAAGGAACACTACACTGTAAAAAGAAAAAGAAACAAACAAAAACAAAAAAGCTGTAAAAAAAAAAAAAAAATTAAAATAAAAATGTTTTAGTACCTGGCTGTCATATTTTAGTACCTGGCTGGGAGCCAAAAGAGAGCCATGTTATCAGTTAAAGAAAAATATTGGCCTTGGTTTGATAAAGACATTTTGACATGATGAATCCCAAAATCCAGACTGTGGGAACTGCAAATATCTGAGTTATTTCCAATCCTAACAAACACAAAAAGGCTTTACTAAATGACATGTTGTTTTGTGATGTTGCTTTCCTGTAACTCAAAGTAAAAAATAAAAATAAAATAAAAAAGCCTCACTGCCTGAAATGAGAAGCTTTTTTTTTTTTTTACAGTGTAGGCCGGTCGCCTAGCTTCAAGTCCAGGGCCCATGAGGGCCGCGGTGGGAACCTCCGATATGGAAAATTGGAATTCCTTGGTTCCCTCTGTACCGGTGGTTCTTTGTTTATTAGCCTTTCTTCCTGTCATTCTTCTCTCACTCTCTTTCTAGTTGCCTTTTTCCTTTTTTTATAATGGGAATCAGACTTGGGTGAGAAGCCGAGAGGGGGGGGGGACAGGAGGGGTGAGAGAGAGAGACACACACACACATACACACACACACACACACACACACAAACACAGAGTGATACAGAGCGAGGGACAAGTATAGAGAAGGAGAGAGATGGGAGAGACAGTGGGACAGAGAGACCATGTGTAAGAGAGAATCCCAGTGAAAATTTGTGTAGTCAATAAAGAGGTTTCCCCAGAGAGAGAGATGAAGTGTGAGAGACAGAGAATGAGAGAAAGAGAGAGAAAGAGAGAAAGAGAGAGAGGATGAGGGAGAGTCAGAGAGTTTCCCAGTGAGATGTTTTATCCAGTTAAAGGTTAAAGTTCCGAATTTTGGACCCCTATTCCTATTGTCTACCAATGCTGCCGATCGGTAGAGTCCTCAGCACAGTCCATGCTGTTCTTCGTACTGGATACCCACAGCTCCAGCTGGTTTGCCGCAAATTAATGCAAAGTCAACGGGGCCACGCTCCAGCCTGTACAAGCCCTGGAATAAACGCTGCTCCACAGTGCACCCAAAATAGGTTTCAGCGTTTTATTTTCTAGGCTTGTACAGACTGTAGCGTGGCCCCATTGACTTTGCACTAGTTCTGTAGCTGACTAGTTGGAGCTGCGGGCATCCCGTATGAAGAACGGCATGGATCGTGCTGAACGATCGACAACATCAATGGTAAGCAGGAAACGGGAATATTGGTCCAAAATTCTGAATTTACCCTTTAATGCGGAAGATTTCCAAGGTACAGATGGACAGCCCATCAGGGGACAGAGGACCCACAGACTCTGTCTAGGGCTCCTTCAGTCTCTGGTCTGTTAGAGGCTACATCACCACACACCCTGCTGAGCAGGGATCATCTCACCACATGGTTATAAACTTTAAACCAAACCATGACGCACAGGGGCCTCTCTCCATTTAGCCTCTCAGAGTATAGGTATTATGTAGGTATGGTCAAAACTGTACAATATGCATACGGGATACATTCAAAAGTCATGTTATGCTCAATATACAATACAATACATGGTCGAAATAAATAAAGTACATCTGAAGGATAAAGGCTTCTCTCAGTGATGGTGGCTCTGTTATTGGTGTAGGTTGCTTTTCTGGCAGGGTCTTTGTCCATTCATCTGTTGCAGGGCAAAAGTGGTAGAAAAAAAGTTTCGTGCAACTTGAAGAAAACGGCAGCCAATACGGTCAGTGGACATGTCGTCCAAATTCATCAATAGGGAATTTAAAAAGTCACGTCTGAAGGACACGCGCCAGAATTCTTTACATTTTGTAAGGGGCTCTCACAGGAACCAGAGCCCTGATGTCCTGAGAAAAGACCATGACCGTTTTCCCATAGGCCACACCCCCGTGCGATACTGAACTCCTACTATTTTTAAATAAGTGGCCTTTTTGGTGTGTTGCCCCCACCCCTGGAAAAGTCTGTGCACACCATCATTCCGTGTCAAGACATGAGCCCACAGCACCTGTACAGAACCTACAGCAGGATCACTGAATGGATTCAACAGACGATGATCTGGTGAAATGCAATGCTGACTCTGGATCAGCACATGCTACCCTAAGAAGTTTAAATACAAGTCATGTATCGACGTGAAATGACTGGGTAACTATGTTGTTCCACTTGTATTTAGTAGTCACAGTGCAACCAGTGCAAAGTAATAGCCATGTCAAGTGCAGTGCTAAGGATAGATTATACAACTCCTTTAAGGGCTTCGTCACGGGCCAAAATAAGTCTTTTTATCGCTCTCGCTCGCATTCCTCAACTGTGCACACAACATGAGCTTGTGTTGTGCGACTTTGGCATAGTCAGACCGCTCCTGTCATACTACTAAAGCTTGTTTCAGTTTGATTCGGTTCGAATTAATGATGAAATAACAGATGTGTTGGCTCTCCAAGTCACTATACACACACGGCTTTCATCCACAAATCCTCTGCAGTTGCAGGGTTGCCGGCCAGCCGAGACAGCCTTATCTCTGAAGCAAAAACAGACCGGCATCAAACCATTTTAAAGGAATCAATCCCGTTAGTATTATATCGAGTCTGAAGAAGAATAAGGTGAGAGGTGTCACGCAGTAATCCCTTTTCTTTCTTTCTTTCATCTATCTACCCTCTCGCCCATCCAGTCCCACCCTCTCTTTCTCCCTCTCTCTCTCTCACCCCAAATCCGCCTACACTCCCTCATCCGCTCCCTCTCCCTGCTTCTACCCCCACTCCCCAACCCTCTGTCTCTCCAACCCAAAAGCAACAGCCAGAGCCAGGCCCAATCTATTATTCAGAGAGGCTTCTCTAGTCCACATAAACAGAGCATCAATAATGGAGCCCTCGGGTAATTAATCATTGAAAGCAGCCAGGATTGTAATATATGGCCCACTATTGAAAAAGCATGGCAGCAGAGGGTGGGGTGGTGGGTTGGAGATGTTGGGTGCGTGGGTGGTTGGTACTGTAGGCAATGCCGCTCCCTGAAACTCCACGGTAATCCTTGCATCAGCATCTCCTCTGTATCTGCTGATATTCCCAGTAGTTGGTAAAAATTTCTACACGTTCCACCTCCCTCATAGTTCCTGTTGCTTTGATGGAGTTGACAAACTGACGACTGTGCGGTCAGAGCATTGACGATGACTGAGGAAGTAGAGCCTAAAAGACTGTTGGCTTGGTGGATCGCTGTGCCGATTATTTTGCCAACGGTCAATTCTGTCTTCACTCTGTATCACTGAGTAGCTAATAGTATTATGTTTGGCAGGCAATACAGTTACAATAGCACTGTGCTTGATCAGCAGAGAGAGGCCAGCAGTGAAGATGCTGTTGTAAACTCCAGCTAGAAGCAGACCTATGAAGGACTGGTCTACTGGTTGAAGAATATAGTACAGTATATGACTGAGAAATCTTTGAGATTAAATAGGGAGGGGTTGTAGTGAATCCAATCTTTCCCACCAGTATTTGTCAGATTAGCCTTGTCTTTAAGTTTCAGTGTTCTCACATTGTTGCAGTCATTTTCCATAAGCTATGTATTATTAGACAACACGGTACAGTCCCGACAGTGGTTTATCCCCTATACGAAGAACATCCCGCCTCCAGCCATAGGGCTTCCCTGCTGTTATTTAAGAAAAAGAAAGTCTCAGATACAGAGCATCAGGATGGTGGAGTAGCAAGTTACATGTAACAGGACTGATGATTTCATTAGGAAAAACTCTTTTATATTATTATTTTATTAATTATATTGGCATAATACTTACAGTAAAAAAAAAAAAAACTGTTATCAGATTACAGATACTTTTGGAAATTATATTTGAGATTACTCATGTTTGAGGGGGCAATGGGATTCTGACTGTGAGATTACTTACATAAATTGGTCGATACCGGCTGTCGATGATGATGATGATGATGAACACTTTTGAAACATAATAACACTTTTGAAACATTCAACAGTTTGTAACTTAAATTTTCTCCTTCATATTCTGTGGATTCTGGAGTCAAGGTAACCCCAAAAGTTACGAAAAGTAATGTGATTACGTTTGATATTTCCAGTGGGTTACATAACTGATTACAATTTTAAGCAGGTAATTGGCACTGGATTACATAACCAATTAACATTTTAAGCAGGTTATCAGTAATCTGTAGTTGATTACATTTTGAAAGTAACCTCCCCACCTCTGATGATAATGGGCTTTGACAATCAGAATCTTTGACACCTGTAGTTTCATTACAACACGTATTTCCTTACCAAGATATCCAAGTAACCGTGACACTGGAGTCACAGTGGAATACAATGTCCATTGACCACCACTGTAGGTAGAAAATCAGTGAAAGGGAAAGAGTTTTGTTGTTGTTGTTGTTGGTTATGGTCTTTATGTGCACACACGTGTACACATATATGCACACAACACACACACACGCACATACTCAATAATTCATAGGAGCAAGCTAATTGAAAGTTGGCGTGAGTTTTGCAGGTAGAGTGAGCTTCAGCTCACTGTATGGTCTGATGTGCGGCTGGTCTCAGCTGTGAGGCTGTATTAATAATACATGAGGCTCCTAGTTCAGCCTAGTCACTGAGCCATTCTCACACACGCCACGCTGTTTGGCTAACCAGTCTCCCACTGCAGCTGAACTACTGAGAGGGGGTTCGTTTTGGAATAGAATTGGGTTCAGTTCATTTTTGATCGGTTGAATCTTGGTCCTTGGCATGCAGGCGCACACACACACACACACACACACACACACACACACACACGCGCTCTGACAAACACACGGCGGCATATACATACATGCGTTTATACCGTGCTCACATGCTGATGCATAACACGCACATATCCCAACACACAAGCACACACACACAGAATTACAGTGCTGAGTCAAGAGTGTGCACAGCTAATATCTACCGTAAGAATCATGAGATGCAGACTTTGAAATAACAGGTCTTGTAGTGTATGCTTACCTTTAAAGCACCACTCTGGATTATTCTTTTGAGCATATAAATGACGGTTTTATAGATATAACCATGTTCTGGAAAAGTAGGACTTGCTGATTTTTTTTGTTGTTTTAATTTTCCTAATTCATTGTAGCCTGAAATATGGAGGTATTTTACTCCAGTGGTTAGAAACAATACAGATAAAAACAAACCTTCCAGAGCTTCCAAATGCAAGTAAAATTCGTATTCAGCTGTTACAATCTGTAAGCCCTTGTAACAAGAGGTGTCAATCTAGTACTAATACTACACAAAGCACTATACAATGGAATGACAGCATACATTTTTCAGCATGAATGGCCCCAGTGGGGATCGAAATCCTAACCCTGGCAGTGTTAGCGCCATGCTCAGAGCACCAAGCACTGGTACCCACTACCCAGTGAGCTACAAAGGACCACAAATGCCTAAAATTCTATATCGTGTTTCTGTAGTGGGGCTACCTTCTTTTGTTTACAACTGGATTTACGATTGGGCCTTTAAGACAGCAGCAGCATCTTCCGGCTATCTTTGGTCTACAACTTTGCCAATAGGGCCACCCATGTCCGGCATGAGACTTTCCACCATTTAGACTTTATATATGTATCAAGTAACTAAATTATGTATGTAGCAAGAAACTGTACATATGGGGGGGGGTTCCTGTAGCCAAATGGGTCACAGCTTATAACAAATTATACGTGCTTGTTTTCTTTTTGATGCACTCAGTTACTTGAAGTTCATAGAAAAGCAAATCCATGTTGGCTCTACTCTCTCCATTCCTCCGGGGGCTTAGGAGGGAGACCGGATGACTTCAGTGGCCCAGACAGATCGATTTGCCCCTGGCTTCTCTGCGTTGGCCGGCCCAAGTCTACAGGCTCCCTCAGTACAATACCGGCCAGTGTTGGGTAGACGAGACAGCTGCCCCCGTTATCTACTCCGCAGTCTCGTCCCATGACTCGCAGGTGCACTGACTGCTAACCCCTCTGTGCCGATGAGAAACACAGAGAGGATTTATGGGGCATGGTCAAAGCAGCTCATTCACTCTTATTGACTTTTGAAAATCTCATAAATGCTGTTCTGTGCAGACAGTGATTTGAAAAGTCCATTGATCCGCTGGCTTCTATTTCAAGTGCAGCACGCACAGCATGTCCTCTTGGCACTTTCTGATGATTCAAACTCTAAACATTTTGGGAGGACAATAAAGTTTATTATTTGCTTATTGACCGTAGGCTTCATCAAAAGTCCTATAGGGGATTGTTTAGAGAGATTCACAATGTTGCCAGTATCCACCAAGGACTGCTTACGGATTCCTATGGAGGAATGTATGGCAGAGATATGTGCTGTCATCTAGTGGCCGTTATGTGTGGGATGACATTGTTGCAGAAAGGCAATGGCATAGATCCCATCAGGATCCTATCCATTATGCAATACAATGTCCCACACTACCCGGACAAAATTAGACAGAATTACAGGGAATGTGTGCAGGGATGGAAGAGCATAGACGCCTTTTTCTGTAAAATACCACCTCAATGGCTTTGGTGAAAGGTGACTGAAGGCTAAGATCAAAGGGTTCTGGTTTAAAGGCCCAATTAGTGATCCCAATGTAAACAAATGGGATACACCCCACCACCAAAAGATTATTAATTAATTTTAGTTTAATTTATGTTCTAACTTTAAATTAAACTCTTTATTTGATGTATTTGCTGTATTTTGTGGCTGTAAAAGGTTTCTTTACATCAGTAATGATTGTAAACAGTGGAGTAAAACAGATCTATATTCTGATTTACAATGGGTTAATAAAGTTCCAGATAGCGTATTTCCCCATCTACAGATCAAACTCTTCAAGAGTGTATGTGAGTATACCCCATCCTGCACTGGAACAGTGTGAGTATACCCCATCCTGCACTGGGACAGTGCTAACAAGTAGTGTGGAGATCAGTCTGGCCATGTGAGACTAACCTCACATTGATATGGTAAAAATAAATAAATAAAAAATTAGATATGGGCTTTAAAGTCTCCCTGCTTTCAAGTCAACCTGAGGATTAGTTTCAAGAGTCATCCATCTATCCAGGTGTGTTATTGTGATGAACTAAGTGCAGAACTGTGCTGCTAATGGCGACTGAGCTGTTTGCAAGCAGACCGATATACCACTAATGTACAGTACTAGATCCATTACATACAGTAGATCTACACAGTGTCACAGACATGGCCTGTAGAGGGTGCCACTATCTCATGTTACATTTTCTGCCTTGCTCTAACTACTAACTAGAGTCTAGTCAGAAGTCACAACTGGCCATTTTGTTCATTCAGATTTCCTTTGGGCTTGGGGAGAAATGTTCTGTGTTCATACAGTATAAGGACAACGGAAAAATGGTAGGTAGAACTCTCAAACTGGTTCTGTTCTCAGAAGCATATATGGCACTGGTTAATCTAATTTAACATCCGTCTCCGTGTCCATGTTCTAATCAGGTTCCTAAATTGAATTCATATATCAAAATTTCAGATGGTCTAATTTGGAGACCATGAAAACTGACAGTTGACCCCTAATAGACACTTGGCTGCTGTATGTGAAGGCGACTGTACATCTTTGCCAATGCCTTTGCTTAATTTATAATACATATAATCAAAAACCTCTTTTGATTGCTAATTAAAAAAAAACTAGGAAGCCTAGAGAAAACTATAGACCATAAAAGCCATAAAGTAAAATCCCATTTTGGATGTAATAAAATATCAAATCACCTCTACTTTGTCATGTTGGTGGTCTCGAAGCCGATGAGTTGCTAAAAGACATGTTTTTAATTGGTCTGAAGTCATCGGCAGAGAGATTGGATGACAAACTGCCATTACTGAGGGGTGGCATGTGCCAGCGTTGCGTAATCGTACACCTTCTGGCTTCGCTCACACCGCTAAAAATACCAGTGGGATCTGGGCACCCATCTGATATGATCCTTGTGAGTGTGTTTGCATGCTTCTCTCTCTCTCTCTCTCTCTTCATGTGTATGTGCATACACAGATATATATACTAGGATCACCATTGCTCCGTGTCAGCTGGTCGCCTGCCAGGTCAGTCGGTTTTGATGCAACTAAGCTGCTTGGGGTTCCATTCCAGGTCAACGTCAGGACAGGAGGAGGCGGTGAGTGAGAGGGGCTTTGACTGCTCTATGTAGCGGAGCACTTCTCCAGATGCCGGGGTTTTATAAACAGCCTGCCTCTCTCGGGTCCCACAGCCTCACTTTACTGGGCCGCTGACAGCCAAATAGGATTTACACATAAGTGCATAATGGTCTGTATATGTACACAAACGGCATATAATATTCTAATTCACCCAAAGCTGTTGGGCATGGCATTTTCTCTCTCTCTCTCTCTTTCTCTGTGCAGCTGGTTGCTCATCTGCTGTGGTAAAGAACAAATACACAAAAAGTCCTGAATTGATATTCAGCGTGTTGCACAAAATTGTTCCCCCCAGGGATGTTGAATGTTTATTTAATTGTACATTCCGATCACAGACCCGCCACACAAGATGTCATTGTTGACTGACTGGTATTTGTTTCTCCATTCTTTATTCTAACAGTGAGGAGATAGCACACAGTTCAAAGGCAATAACATGGAGGGCGACAGACAAAAAGAGGTCCCACTGAATGTGAGAGTTACTCATATGCGAAGTTCCAGCTTAATTGCTTACCCTGTTTTGAAGTGGCTCAGATGTTGTGTATATTTAAGCACCCTAGTGAAAATAGGTATCATTACTATGAGGTGATGTCAAGTAGGAGACCAAAAGCTGCCTAGAATGTTTTGCTTTTTTTTTTGTTACAGATCAAATGGCTGCAATTCATAGGGTGAGGAAGAGACCCGTGGTAATTTGAACGGGTCTAAATTCATCAGGATTACAGGAGCTGGATTAGATTGATATTGTATTAATCACACGACACTAGGTACACATATGCGTGTCCTTACACAAAATGGTAAACTTTGGTTATACATTCCACCAAACACATTCAATAACCAGCAATACAGTATTTGTTATAACAATGGGTAATCTATGGCAAATATCCACAAAGGCATTCACATTCTCTGTCAAAGCATTTTAGGTCTACATGACTGAACAAAGTACATTTTGTCTCTCAGGTCTGTTTACGCCAATTTGCTTGCATGTGCACATCATGCACAAGAAAAAGATGCGGATTAAGTTGCAATTTCTTTTCTTTTTTTTAATGGATTGAGGATATTATAATACTGTAAGCGTCAGTGTCCTGCCCTGAGTATTGCTTTAGAGACTTGTGCTTCCCAGTCAGGCTACAGTGAGGAATGATGAATAAACTTAAAGGGATGGACACAAATATGTAAATCCAAAACCAGTGGAAGTGCAATTGTAGCAGAGCGCAGGGTAGGCCAACATAAACCTCCAATTGAAGAGCTTATTGGTTGGACAAGTTGTTTAAAGGTAATTTTGTTGTGTAATTATTACTTATGTTGGTGCTTTCGATTGGTAAAACTACTCATTTATACATAATAAAGATTAATTTGGAATTAAATACCATTAACAATTAAGGATGGGAAAATATATCGCAATTCAATATATCACGATACAAAAACGTGACAATACTTATCATGGGAGAGAAAAACATCAGCTGGGCTACATTTTGACTTGCTCATCACTTTTACAAGCTCTCGCCCATTATAGTTTGTACAGCAGAGGACGCAATCACCATTTTGTGTCGTGTCGATTTGAACCTCATATCGCGTATCAAATCGTATTGTGACATAAGCATATCATCCCATCCCTACTAACAATACACTGTTATAGATTTTCAAATTTGTTAAAATGTAGGAACTTTGATTGTTACTTAATAGATAGTTATTTGTGAGTAATTTGAATACAAAGCTATTTCATTCACTATTGTATTTACATTCAGAGATATAATTATAAATACATTTCTTTACCCGTCGTTGGGTTTAACATATTCAAAAATCACACACATCCATTATTTACATACACTGTACATACATACGTCACATTTTGCGAATATACCTGTATTGTGCTGAAAGTCATTTTGAAATCGGCACCTTCGCCGTCTCAACTAGAAGAGTTCAAAAATAGAGTGTGGAATATTGCAACACATTGGGACTTCCACCATTTGCCTGATCCGAAGGCAGGAGATGTATTGCTTCTATCAATTCCTCTTTTTAAATCGACGCTTTCTCAGCGAGGTTGGTTAAACGACGTCCAAATGGCCTCTTCCTCTCCATTCTGCAGGCAACAGCCCAACCTGGACTGGTGGAGTATGGCCCGGGGTGGATTTACTTCTGTATTGCTTTCAACTATGCGCATATCCTCATATCAGTGGTATTTCAAGGGAGAGAGGAACCCGAGGGGAAATAGGCCAGAATAATTGAGACACACTCAGAGTTCAACAAGGAAGAAAAAGGGTCAAACACAAGGTTGTGGCTTTTGCTACATCTTGACCTCCGGTGGCCTTGGGGTGAAGGTGGGTTGGTGGAGGGGTCAGAAGAGATCCTGAGGGCCCAGGTGTATGATTATAGGTGTGGCTATGGTCTGTGGCTGGTAGTAGGCACTGTCAATGTACAGACCGCCTACAGACAAGAGACAGGGACAGGCAGGGTTAAAATGACCATATGTCACAGTGAGTATTATGAGTATATTTTTTACCAGGGCTGCCCCCTCCTTGTAGATGGTATGTCGACTAATTAGTCTTAGATGAATTAGATATTACCTTTTTTTGTCGTGCTGAATGAGTTATTTCTTGGAAAATGATTAGCACATCTCTGGCGCCACAATGATGTTCGTAGATATGCTTTGACCTTCAAAAAGGTTTTGTTCTAAAGAGGTCCTTCTGCACGATTGCATTCATTTGCAAAAAAAAAAAAAAAAGGAATATGACGACTATTAGTCGATCATGAATTTCTCTTGTGGAGGAGTAGGACAGCCCTAAATTTGACCATGGAATGATTTTGTTTTGGATGATGAATTGAAAGTAGGAGTGCAGCAGGTGAAGTGTGACATGAATCTAACACTCAACATGACACACTATGAATCACAGTGTACTCAGCTGTTGACAAAAATATTCATTTATTCTTTTTCTTCCAAAGAATATTATCGAAATATTTTCAACTGAACACAAACACAGGTCTAGAACGGCAACAACAACAACAACAACAACAACAACAACAACAACAAAAGAAAAACCTTGGACAATCAATATCCGAAGAAATAAAAAGGGAAGTTTCACAGTGCATCCAACCTTTGTAAACTGATAGCTTTCTATCTCTATAGAAAGATAATTCCGTAGAAAACAGAAGAAATACACCATACAAAAAAAAGAAAAAAAATGTTTTCATTCATGAGCAAACGTTAAAAATGTGGGTCTCTGAAGTTGGATGAAGCAGGTGGAAGGTCCTAATAAGGATAGATGTGGGTGAAGGGGTAGGTTGTGGGGGTTCTCAGAACTGGGACTATAACTGAGGGCATTCTCGAGGGGAAACCTAAAAAGGGGGGGGGGAGAAGGAAAAATAACTCAAAAAAGGTTGGGATAAGGCGATGGACATGTATGTATGTATGTATGTATGAATGAATGAAATGCTGGAAATTATGGTTTACAGGGTTCCCACACTTATTTTTTTTTACCCTTAAATCCCCAAAACTTTTCCATAAGTTCATACCAAATTTCCATGACTGTAATGTAATGAATGAACAGCCTTTCCTTTAACTGCTATGATACTGTAAATTTGTTATGAAAGCTTTACTGTGGCTTTGGAAGAAGAAATAGCAGTCGCCACACAGTCTCTCTGACCTATTTAGGTCTTACAGCTCCTGTCATTTATATTAAAAAATGTACATAAATGATAAACTTATGGCCATGATTTTAAATTTCCATTATTTTTCTAAAAGTTTATGGGCATTTCATAATTTTCCAAAGCATTTACAGGCCTGGGATAACACATTTTCAAATTCCATAACTTTAACGCGCGTGGGAACCCTGGGTTTATGTAGACTTACCATAAGCTGGAATGGCACCTGCAGGGCTATAACCATATGGAGCGCCAAAACCTGGAATGAGATGACGTGTGTTAAAAAACAAACAAATAAAAAAACAATTGATGCATCAGTATGAACGTGGTAATCCAACTGCATCTGTCTATAAAACTGATAATCAATATTAATCTAGATGTATCAGATTCACATATATGGCTGTGATTGGTTTGATGTAACAGTAGAGTGTAAATGTAGCAGAGTGATGCTTTAGGAGTGAGGAATTGCTAGATTACAAGTGCATTATCATGAGATTTTTGGCACATGTTGGAACATAATCTCAGGCAATCATAATGTGGTCAAATATTATTGTAAATTGCTCACACAAACACACACAGTACAATATACTTGTGACATTCCATTGACTTAAATTAATTCCAAAACTCCTAAACCTTATCTTAACTGTAACCACAAAATGCCAAACCATAATCCAGCTGAAAGAATTTTATCAATGCACCTATCACCAACCAGGGCTCCGCCCTACTGCCAGTATATAAGCTGGCGTTGAGCGTGAATTCACTCTTCCATAGTTCCTTTCATAAACCCGGGCCAGCAGGGTGGAAAGCAAGATGCTTTGCCCACATTCATATAACTAGAGTTATACTACGTAACTATCGTTACATTTCATGTGGGCTTCGGATCTTGCTTCGCTATTGGACTAAGGCGAAGTAATGCAGAGCGAAGTGATTACATGAGAGTGCCACGTCCCTCCCCAGCCTATCAGGGAGGCGTCCGTGAAAACTGTCACATGGAACGGGATGCTGCCCACGGGAACCCCCCTCGACAGGATCTGGGGGTTTCTCCAGTGGTCCAGGTCACTCTTGACAGACGGGGGAATGGTAATCAGCCTCCCTTCCTGGTGCACCGGGTTGACCCTGAGGTGAGCAAACCACCTCTGTAGTTTGCGCATGTGAAGCCGTGAACTACCGGGTGGGGAGCTGACATCCTGCCGAGAAGGCACATCGCTGACAGAGCGTTGATCGTCCTGCGAGGATGAAACATCTGTAGAGATGTTAGCATGTCCTTTTGATGTCGAAGAGAGAGAGAGAGAGGCCATCATGGAGGATGAGTTCAGTATGATGCGCATGTATGATCTGTTGGCTGGGGAAAGGAGCGCTCTTTTTCCCAGTTGATGGCAAAACCCAACAGGGACAGATGCTCCACCTATAGTCTGGTGTGACGTTTGTTCTGCCTCCTCTGTCTGGCTGAGAACCAGAATGTCAACCAGGTAGAATAAAATTCTCATGCCCTGGCAGAGTGCTGACACCTCGAGAAAGTGCTGGGTGCCAGAGAGTATCCGAACGGAATCCTCCGATATTCGTACGCCATCCCTTAGAAGGCTAATCGTAGGAATTTCCTGTGGGTTGGGAAGATTGGAACATGAAAGTAGGCATCTTTCAAGTCTATAGATGTGAACCAGTCTGCCTGTCTGACAGATCATAGCAGGGTCTTTACAGTGAGCATTCTGAACGTTTTCACTGCAATAAGCTGATAGAGTGACGAGAGATCCAGAATGGGCCTCATATGCCCTATTTTCTTAGGAATCAAAAAATATCGGGAGTAAATAGCCTCCATCACATCCTGTGGAAGGACGATGGAAATTATTTGTTTCGAAAGCAGAGTCTGAATCTCAGCAGAGAGGGGTGACGCTGCCGTCGCGTCAGACAGTACGGTCTGACTCACACCCGAGAACTGAGGGT
>OMKL01137369.1:0-13960 GCA_900302295.1 Parasudis fraserbrunneri
AGGGGAAGAAGCCGCAACGCTACGGGGAAATGGTTTCTATAAGGACCAGAGGAGTTGTCCGGACCTCCTCGAGTTCGGGCTGTCCCAGACCGAAAGGAATTATTAGTCTAATAATAACCGTAGTCGTTTTCGTCGGCTAATGAGATCGACGTCTGTGAAAATGCTTCTCTTTGCTACATATTGTTCTCCTGTAAATTAATTTTAAAAAAAGAAATACGCTAAATTACCCCTGTAGATCTAGATGCCAGTCAAAGTACAATTCCTTTTTCTGAAAGTTATTACGATGCAAGAGATGTACCTATGACATTCCAGTGAACTGTCAACTGACCGAGTCCCTCGTGATCTAATCATCGTCTTCATCCACTACGACGAGACAGCCTGTGTAGCCCCAAGCACGGTGTTCGCTCTTCCTCGGTGAGGGAACAGAGAGGAGCAGAGTGGGGAATGCACTGGTCGACGCCCAGATGAAGTATGACCCCGGGTTCAAACCTCCGCAGGCTTTGAATACCAGCGAGATGGGAGCAGACGAAACCCGCTAACACGCGGTGTCACTCACCGCGTCGATGGCCTCCCAGCCTTTAAACTCACCGGTATTTGTGGGCTACGTGTGATATTTGACTCAATAACCTACTGTGTTAATACAATACTCTTGAGGACAATTTTCAGGTACATTTCAGATCACCGGACACCCGCTCTAACTCCCGAGCCACAGCCGACCCCGTGGGTCACTCAATTGCTGGTCTTCACCCAATCACTTAATATTATTCCGTGATAAAAAAAAATGTCAGCATTTCAAAGAGCTTTGTTTACTTTTTTCTTTTTTTTTTCCTAGGCTGGGATGCGGCAAATATGACTCTTGCTGAGGCGATTTTTTCAAATGACCTCTCTGAAAATAAGCGTCAGCTGCTTGATTGAGATTGCGACATTAGCCAACACCCTTCTTCTCTGCCTGTAACAGCCTCGCCCTCCTTTCCCCTCCCAACCGCATACAGTATCACCTGATATGGGTGTTTGTTTGAGCGCCCGTCACAGTGTTGACATATGCAGGCGTTCTGGCTGTTCAAAAGCCTTACCGAGTTGTCTGCAGAAAAGCTTGGGCTTCATAAATACAGTCTATTGTATGCAAATGTCACAGTCATCACACTTTTGGAAATTAAGTAAAGCCTAATTCCTGTTACCTGGTGAAACTACTGGATAGCCTTTAGTGTTGTAGTTGCTGAAACTGACCACAGAGTTGTAGGAGAGCCATGGATTCTGTGGCACTGAAGCTGGCAGTTGTACAGACTTTTAAGAGTGAGTTCACAACTGCACTATGCCTTTACAAGGCGCATAACTTTGACATTTAATTTAACCAACAGATTTACAAAAACAGGGACTGTAAGCGCTTGAAAAAGCCTTCTGGGCTTCTTTCCTCTCCAGCATACTTCACTTAACTTAAGAAGAAGAATGGGGCTTTTCCATACAGTAGTTGATTCAGTATGATAACATGCCATTCATTCTAACCAGTCGTTGTGCCACTCCCTGCGACTAATACGCTTCCTTGTCACGACATGGCTTGTGTTCCTTGTGTAAGAATAAGATATGCTAACAACCTATCTGACTTGCCTCTCTAAATGTAATGAAGTCTCACCAAGTTGTATTCGAGTGGAACTCTGAGATATAATTTGAAGCTAGATGGCAAACAACACCAGTCACCAAACACAATATGTGGAATTGGTGGTAGTGATGTTGTTGTTATACAGTATATACTAAATTAATTGAAACAACACCAAAAAGTCAGAATAAATCAGATTTAGAAGAACGACATTCCTAGCTTGGCAGTGTAGGAGTCTTCGGCGAGTTGACAGTTGGAGTGAAACCAATCAATTACTACGCTCAGAGTTAGAGTGTGTACTCGTAGTAGCTAAAAGTCCATCTTACTAGACTGTGACACCCTACAGCATATTTGTATGGGAGGGAGGTCTGGCTTTGCTTGGCAACTACATTCCTATACCTTTAATAAAAAACACACGCTATCCTGAGCAGAAAGTCAGATGTCTGAGATATATTTAAAAAAAACCCAGAGCTAGTGTACTGTCTCTGAGGGAGAGACTGGGGGATAGCATTATCCTCTAGTCTAAACCACATAAAAACATATCCTTTTTAATACAATGTTTAGTGGGAAAGACGTATAAAAATCCCTTTTCCACATGGTGGTGTGAGCTCTTTTTACCCTATTACTGCTACATAATAGGTTCCAGACACTTACAAAAAAGTATCATGGCATAGCCATAATTATTTGGTCACTACAGTGATTTAAAGCTGCAATAATTATTTTCTGACAGCATTTTTCACATTTTCAAAACTTCTTATGACCACCAGCCATCAGAAGGTCTCGTTGAGTCATGGTGTCCCGCTCAATCAGCTCTGCACTACCAGCAGCCAGTCTGGTGTTATTCCATCTTTTATTTTCTTTGTTGACAAAACCCTGCCCGTTCTTTCACTCCGCCTATTTTATAAACCTATGCATTTAAAACCGTTTTTTTTTTTTTTCTTCAGTGAATCTCTTAATTACATCAATATCGTGCTGTCAGAACAGTATTGTGCTGGTAGGTGAAGTATTTACCTGCCTTGTTTAACAACCAGGAAACGCCCAAGAGAAGGTTGTATGTATTGTAGTTGAAATCCAGTAATCCATGCATGAAAACAATACTTTTTTTTCAGCAAACCTCTTAGTGATAACGAGATTATGCCATCAAGGCAGTGTCATGTTTGAACATGATGTATGTATAATGATCACTTTGGCGAAAAAAAAAAAAAGACAGGGCTTTTGTTTTGGGAGAAAGAGAATGAGTCCGAAAATAATTATTGCAGCTTTAAGTACAAAAGTGGTACCATATGGCAATACAAAACTTTTACCACGGCAGTACCATGGTAAATTATTTATATAATGGTAAAACTGATGGTAAAACTGAAATTACCATCAAACTACCAGGATACTATTTCGTAAGGGAATCCTCTGTGTTAAGCATGTTGTCGTCCCTTCTACTGTGTACACGTGTCTTAAACAGTGATGGTCCTGAAATAGTACCTGCTAGGCACTAATATCATGAGACCCCCCCTCCCCATTTCTCTGAAGGAAAGGTTCTAACAAGGCCTTCCAACAGTGCATCTTCATGAAGCAGCTGAGTTAGAGATTTAACCTGCATGTAGGAACATGAGAAATGCAGAAACTCATATTGATGCACTGCCCCAATTTAGAATCTCGCGTACTTGGTTTTATGCTAGGCCTCTCTCTCGCTCTCTCTCTCTCTCTCTTTGCCAATGTGGGTATTCAGAACGCTAATTCACTGAGCTCAGTCACATGGTCGATGACGCTCAATCGAAAACAATTGAAAAGAGACAAAGACTATCAGCAACCTGAAAATACAAGATAAAAGAGTAAGGCGGCAACCGGTATTGTTGTCTGAGACCAACTACAGTCCCTTTACGCAGCGGCCATTTTGACACGTCATCGCAGGGTAAACACACGCGTAATTAATAACATTAATGATGGTTCCATTCCATTTAGGTGTGCCAGAGCCATTTCAGTGAGACAGCATGCACAATACCCATGGGCCCTGGCTCCCGCACACCTAAATGGAACGGGACCATAATTAATGTTATTAATTGCACCTGTGTTTACCCTGCGATGACGTGACAAAATGGCCACTGTGAAAAAAGGGCCTATCGTGAAGAGAAAAAGGCTTGAGGTGTCGAGCCATCTTGCCCTCTACTGTATTTGCCGGCATTATTGGTCTAGTTTTTAAAGCATTTTATATTTAATGCTCAACCAGTCAATCCTCAAATTATGAGTTAGTATTCACGATCCCTTAACTCACAAAACAGAATCGTCATGTTTCCCCCAGATGTTCGGGAGATTATAAATCGGGGAAAGCTGATGCGATGAAGTTGTCTGGCTCTCCTCCCTTCACTTACAGGTGTTTTTAATTAGAGGAAACAGTGGATGTTACACAATTCCATTAAAACCATGAGGATGAAACAACAACAAACAACAAAAGCTAACCCTGATCGGGTAATGCTCTGTACATAGTAAGTCTTCTGTGCTCTTAACATGTAGCTTAAGAGTGCTACATGTAGGCTAGTGGGCTGGTGTCACACAATCCAACTGGGACATCTCACAGTGACAGTTTGTGTAAAAGTCAATATTAATAAGAAGCTTAAAGTACAGGATTTTTAGAAGTCTGTCACATTTATTATGATCCAAGACAACTTCCAGGATACAAAACATTTGTTTCAGTGTTTTTCTAAAATTGGATACCCCGTCCTGTTGTCATGTTAGCAATACTAGTGCAAGTAAATGGTGGTTACATCCATTTACAATATTTGATGTGCAAGTCATTTAGCTCCATGTAGTAATACTAAGAATAACAAGCTGATATAAGCTATTGTTAGGAACAACTTTCATGCAATTTTAAGAGAAATTGAATCCATTGACATGCATTAGGATAGCTACAAAAAATGGAGGCTGCATATCATTTCTCCAAAGACTGTAAAAACTTGTTTGATGTCATGAAACGGCTATTCGTGCATAAATGCAATAAGCGCATATAAATCCTCAAAGTTGCCTTTAATGTTTTTCAGGGCTGTCAAACTCCATCAGTGTGGGAGAAGGCGTGTGTCACACTAGACTTGAGATGCTGGAGGCAACAACCTTTGACCTAAAATGCCATTCATGGCTAAATAATGTACAAATATTTACACACAAATCCTGTTAAAGAATTACTCTCGACCTCGAACGGCATGCAAGAACTTGCCACACAAGTGTGCACCCTCGTTCCTTTTTCAGCTGTAGGGTGCCAAGGCAGCGCAACTAGGAATAAACTTCATAAGCTGTTATTGGTGATTTAATCCAAACAAGTCAACTTGAATCAACATAAAGGTCGGGTGTCCCCAGGCATCTCCGTCTACATCACCATCGGGTTCAATGTGATTCAACAGCTCATGACATGCTCTCTAATCACAGGAAACGTTTTATTGTCGTTTGCAAAGGCTTTAGGCTGTGATGCAGCTGCAGCTGGGCGGTCTTCGCCACAGAATTTGAAAATGGAGGAAAGTTTCCTGGAGTACAGGAAGAGGAAGTTGTGGAAAATATTGATAGAACACATTTAAGTGGACTGTGCGGCACTGAACCATTTTATACATTTCCCCCCAACGTCATTACCTTCAGTATGCACCGCTATGGTTTATATTAGCGTTACATCATTCCTATTGGTGTCAAGGAAATCCCTCTCCAACGATAAAATCCCTTCTTGTGATGGTAGTTGAGTGGTCCGTTAGGGTTGGGGGGGGGTATATATATATATACATATATATGTGTGTATGTATATATTATTTACATATTTTGTTTGTTTGTTTGTTTGTTTCTGTTTAATAAAATAGAAATACATAAATAAATTAAAACAAAATCTCCAATGGAAGTGCTCATTACCTTTCTGTAGATGTATAATGTCAGGGAAGTTGGCGAGTAGACCTTGGTAGAGCGACAGCTTGTCCAGCATCTGGAAGAGGTCGTACTTGGGCTGTTCTGCGAACATCTCTCCAATGTTCTCATACGTGCGGCCCGTGTGGGAGATGGCGTTGTTGAGGGCCTCCGAGCTGTGGGGGGGGTCCAGCATGAAGGCCTGGCTGATGGACTGGAAGGCGTTCCCGAGCCGCTGGAACTCCTTCCTGAACCCCCCCAGGTGCTTGCGCACCAGCTCCGAGGCCACGTGCGTGAGCTGCATGACGCTGTCATCCATCTTCTTGGCGAAGGACTTGAAGGTGTCGACGCGCTCCTCCACGTCCTGCAGGTCCTGGTGCTCGTTGGGGATCTGGAACGTCAGCATGAAGTGGGCGCCCACCATCTCGTCCTTCTCCGCCCGCCTCTTGCCCAGCTTCCACTGCTTGTCGTCCACGCACATGAGGAAGTGCTCGAACCCCTCGTACTGGGAGAGGACCGGGTGACTGGTCATGTGGTTCATCCAGAGGATCAGTCGTCTCTTGCGCTTCTCGATGAAGTCCTCCTCGAAGCGCCCCGTGGCCTGCTTCTCGGGCAGGTGAGGCACGGAGATCACAGTGAACTTGTGCAGCAGGCGGTTGTACAGCCAGTCAAAGTGTTTGTAGCGTCTGTAGACGGGTCGGCCGATGTGGCTGGGGGTGACCCGGTAGGATATGTAGGTCTTGATGCCCTTGAACTTGGTCTGTTTTGTGGGGTCTTCAATGGAGCAAGAGAAAGGCTGAGGATTCTCTTTCCACTGGGGCCCTTTGGGACCCATCTCGATGGTGTACGACTCTGCGATCTTTGCCATCATGGGCACGTCGCCCAGTACGAACGCCTCCACCCCTGATCGGACAAAGCTGGAGAATCGGTTCAAGTTCCTGCCCACCATGCTGCCCTTCCGGGAGCTGGAAATACTGTCCTGTCTCTCCATGTAGGGTTTGGCCCGGTAGTGCACATTGGGGTTGGTGGAATTGGGGCTCTGGTGGGCATGTCCGTTGGCCCCGCTGCCTCTCCTGTGATCGTCATCCTCCACCACGGTGGAGCTGTCGTCCCAGTCGTCCCAGTCGTCGTCGTCGTCGTCATAGAAGTTCTGCTGGATGTGGAAAGGGGCGTTTGGGGTCGAGGGGAAATAGGAGGAGTCGTTGCCCAGCGAACCGGCCGGGCTAATGGAGCAGTCAGTCAGGTTGGAGTTGGAGCGAGGGCGAATTATTTCCACATAGGAAGCGGGGAAAAGACCCCTCTCCCCTCGGCTGTTCTCCCCCTGTAACCAGCCGTCTACAGAGTTCTCGTCGAAGATAACAAGTTCCTCATTCTCCTGGATGCTGATTTCTTCTTTGTTTTCACTTTGAAAAGTGTATATGGCTTTGGCTTTTACCGACATTTTTAGACTCTCAATGCTTCCAAAAAGCTGCAGAATTCTACATGCACATAGTGTCTATGCTGTTTTTATGCTGATGTATTTTTACACTTTTTTTTGTACTGGAAAAACCTGACTTAAGCTCACTTTACTATTTTAACTCACCTCAAATTGCATTAAAGCTGTCTTGTTTCAGTGTGAAATATTATGGAAGAATCTGTCAATTTTATGATTTGGTGTTTAATTGACACAGGTGACTCCACAGTCAGATAACACCAGAATCAATATGGAAAAGAAATATGTTCCAAAATACACAAACTATGTGCAATAACAATCACATTCTCGGTTTATCAGGGCTATAACTATTGTTTTATCTTTACAGACGATTTTGTTCAAAAGTTTAATAACAACTTTATAGAGGCTTCGTGATGCATGACACAGTAATGCCTGCCTACTATCAGCTCCTCGCGCATAAACAACACCGGTACACAACAAAACTGGTTTAACAAAAGAGCTATTCGGAACAAACCAACGGTCGTCGTAATCCTTGGCACTTGCACCGCAATCTTGCGTGGTTCGATTTTACAATACAAGCTTGTTTCACATCCCGTAGATTAGAAATGATCCTTGATGTAAATATTTCCAAGACAAAGTGGCCCGTTTTGAAGGAACGCCGAGGGATGAGTAATGGTATCCTTGTGCATTTTGGGCAGGCTGCGCAACATTCCCTCAGATAGAAACTTGCTCTGTTGTCCCTGTAAACAGGTTCGTATGCATCTTCAGCCGATGCCTTGGATGTAAAAGCCGACTGAGTCACCAATAACCTCCGACTATAACATCAACACGCATCACAGGCCTCTCTAGTTTCTTAGGCTTTATTCCTATGCGCTCCGTAACAAAGTAACTCTTTCCATGACGTTAGGCTTGGACAATCGAGGCAAGTTCCCCCTCTTTTCATCTACCCCTTCCCATTCTTTGAAACACGAGAAACCGGCTCTACACTGCCCCCAACATGACAAATAGATAAGTGGTGGAAATCATACTAGCGCCAGCACGGTAGGCCTATTTGCCAGGCAGGCAAGGTTATAAGATGAAAACATTGATGATGACGATGATGATGATGATGATGATGATGATGATGATGATGAGTCAGCTGGTAGACCAGGGGAGATGGCTTGCCTTCCTTGGCTAATATAGTTATGTGGATTAAATAAAAAATGTTCATAGGCTTCCCCTCTATGAGAGTACCCGCCTAATTCTGAAATGTAATAATAATAATAATAATAACAATAACAACACATTCGTATTATAATCATATTGTTATCATCATTATTATTATTATTTAATGTTATCATTATCATTATAATTTGTTATTATCATTATTATTATTATTATTATTATTATTATTACTATCTGTCATCCACTTTTCAAAACAAAGTTACAAAGCGCTATAAAGGAACAAACAATAGAGGCCTTGCATTGATTGTGTAGTTCTCTTTCTTCCAGTAGCCTATGGCTGCCTGCAACCATTGGTAACCACGTTCAAAAGAAAATGCCTGTGCAGTGGTAGAGCAGGTAAAACACTGGAAAAGCATGATCTGTGTTCTACTGTGAATTGTTTACAAGATCCTGTAATAAGACACAAAATTATTATGTTTTTGTTGATATAGTTCTATATAGATAGTTCTATATATCAACACATAGCAATCGTTTTCTCGTCCTACTACACATTCATTCTGTGCACGGCCTTCTGTGCAAAGCTTCACAATATCACTGATGTGTAAATTGTGACAGTGGTGTAATTTACAAAAATGTAGGCAAATGGACAAAAAGATGACTAGAAAATACTAAAACAACATTACAAAATAAATGTAATTAATAAAAAAAAAAAAAGTAAATGTAAGGTGTGGCCTAGTACAGTGAGGGGGGTCCGGGGACCTCCAGGGGTCCTTGAGGAGGTTCCAGGGGGTCCCCAGAAAGATGGGGAACAATTTAATTCACTGGAAGTTAGCTCAATGAGAGACTATATAAGACTGCCTACTCTAATCATAGATTTCACTCTCTCCAATGTTATCTCTCCCCACCGACAGTATAGACAGTTGTGGAATTCAGGAATAAGTCGCATCTGACAACAATCTTCTCAGATGGAGGTCCCTGAGACAAAATCTAATCAAACGGTGGTCCGCGGCGGCATAATCACGTTTGACCTCCCGAGTAATGTATGGACGTGAGGGTCCTTGACATGAAAAAGGTTGAGAATCACTAGCCTAGTATGGAGCAGACATGATCTCTGACCGTGTCCAGGCTTATTTTCACGCCATTTCGCTCCGGGGGTCGTGGCTTTGTAGTACATAAATATCACAAAATATGATATGTTTTCATCTCTAAATTGAGGTTATTGTGAGGTCTCCAGTGAGGGTATGGGTTTATAAACAACCGTCCCAAGGCGCGGCTTGGTTCCAACCAAAGCTGATTTTAAACCCCGGGTAAGTTGGCATTTTCTGTCGGCCAACTAAAAGTCGTGGGAAACATGACAGCGTGAGTTTCTCTTCCTCAGCCTCGAGCCCAAGGTAATATTATTGTCCTCTCAGCATTGACCCGTATTTCATTTGGGTTTCATTACTTTGCATAGCTAGCCAGTGGTGATTTAAAATGAACAATTACAGGTGCCCGAATAATGTATGTAGCTAGCTACTCAGAGGGAACTAGCTAACGTTAGCTAATGTTTGCTAACTTCTTGAGCATTATGCTAACATGTTAGCTTCCTCATCAGCCAATATAACCAGCGCCAATCCATCTTGTCTAGTGGTGTTGGCTAACAGTTACATCTTTCATTATTGTTTCAAAATTGACTGTAACTTTTAATGTAGCAAAAGTAATGATTGCCCTAGATGTTCGCGTATATATCCTCTGAGAGCTTTACTCATTGAAAGACTAACGTTAATGGCATTTTTTGACACATGAGAGACGCCTTGGATGGTGTTTTTTATGGATGCTGAGCTTGGCAGTAGGCTGACGTTATCTCCTACTCATTGCCTTTTGAAAGGTGTGATGGCTGTATCTGTAACTCAAGTTGACGATATGTTTTCTTTTTAGCCTCTGCCAACCTAGGATTGAGTCATACTACTGGGCTTGATCTTCTGTCTCCCCCTCACGGTTCTCCTCTCATCCCTCGGACTGAGTTAATGGCCCCACATATTTTATAATAATAATTATTAACAGGAAACCATCAGCTCCTACAACTGCCCAAATTAATAAGGAAAAGCCACAATAACACCCCCCCACACACACACATACATACACACACACACACAATTATAGAACTCACTAAAGACTCAGTCCCTCTACACTGGGTCAGTTAGTGTCAGATTGTATTATATAGCCTGTTTAATAGTTGGGGAAAAAAGTTTTTATTACAGTATCTTCATAAGCACTCATTCCATTCAGTCTAGCCTAAATGTGGGCTTGTCAATAGCCTATGATGTGAGTCGCCTACTCCGTTAACTTTAACTTGAACAATCAAAGAGTTCTGTCGGTTTGCAGACGACCCCCCCCTCTCCATGGACGAGCTGACCCAAGCCCTCTCGGCCAGCTTCGCTGTGTCCAGGGAGCCCAACAGCACGGCTGCCGCCCACCCCCGGCTGGCCCAGTACAAGAGCAAGTTCAGCGTCCTGGAGCAGAGCGAGAGGCGACGGCGCTTTCTAGACCTGCAGAAAACGTAACGTTTCTCGCATTGTGGTTTTTAGGGGCCGGGCGGTAATTAAATGTGATTGTTTATCGTCGTTCGGCGGGGATCGTATCATGATGAAACCATGGTATCTACGTGTCGCGATACACAAGTCTGTTGTCTGAATTGATGATAACGAGCACATGTTGACTCAGATTTCTCACAAAATTGTATCAGAAATGTTTTGAGGGAATGTCGTTTGAAAATTGCAGTTTTGGTTTCATTTCGCACTTTACATCACCACGCAGTTCAACGAGATTAACATCAACTGGATTACATAACCCCTGATTTCACATAAGTGAGCAGATATATCGTGATATAGGCCTATGTCGACATCGAGAAAAAGTCCTCATAATTATCATGATACTGATTTCTTCTGTATCGCCCAGCCCTAGTTATGTTAAGCCCCAAATAGATTTGCATTAGGCTGCATTAAGCCACCATAACGCTAATTATGCAACACATTTCTGTTTTTTGCATGGACTGAAATGACTTCCAGTTTTTAGTTTTTTTTGACAATTCAGATGGACTCCTTAAAATGGGTGTCATATCCCTTTAATATTTACATTTCAAATATAACACCGTATCTGTGTCTGATGAGTAAGCGAACCTTTTCACACATCACAGCAAAAGGTTGAACTATGTCAACCACGCACGACGTCTGGCTGACGGGGACTGGACAGGGGGAGACAGCGATGGTGAGGAGGAGGAGGAGGAGGAGATGGAGAAGAAGGAGGAAGGGGACCACAATGCAGAGGAGAAGGCAGATGACGAGGGGATGGAGGTGGAGAGGAAAAAGCTGCCGAAGCATTACGCCAACCAGGTCAGTGTTCGATGGAAGATGTTCTCATCATGACAGGTCGTCATTGAGTGTGTTTATAAACATATTCATATTCCATCTTTATTTTCTGACATCGCTATGAATGCATTTCAATGGGTAGACGGCTAATTCACCTCCATATATTTCAAAACACGAAAACTACAGCGGGGGGGGGGAAATAAATCTGATCAGGTAATCGCCATCCGATTATGAATGAATGGATACTTTATTTTCGTATCTTACACTTGTGGTCCATAGCCTATTGAAATTCATCATTTTCATTCATTCATTTATCATATTTAAGAGCAATCCATGATCTCCACTGACCCAACAAAAAGTTAAAATGACAGGAGGCAGCGTGCAGATAATTATTCTTACAGGCTGGCCTGTCTCACACAATGTAACGTGTCTCCTGTCACTCCTCCACAAGCGAAAGAGAATGTTTTCTTAATTATATGTAGCCTACATGAATCTTTTCCAGCCAGCACAGTAGCCTATAATAGTCCACATCCTACGTGACAGTCCTGTCTTCCCCACAGTCGGCCCAGCAGACCCCTGAGGAAGACTCGGGTGTGTGTAGACTAATTGTGCTGGCTCGAAAATATTTTTGAATATGAGCAATAACTGTCTGTGTGCGTGCCTCCGTGTTCCGCTGCATATCATAGATTGAGAAGACAGCATGACCCTATACTACATTTAATTTGATTCCTACTATGTGAGGACTAGCCTACTATTTACTCTCCTCAGTCCTCAGTCCTTTTCTCTTCTAGTGCTTTGTGCTCACAGTCGCATTCGATTATCTTAGGTTGAATAACTGTTATGGAATGCAGATCACCATGATGTTTTCCATGCATAATAATGCGTATCAATTGATTCTGATCCACACATGAATTCAACAACCAAGTGAAAAGCTTGTTGTGATCAACTGATTTAGAAGGTTCCATTCAGCTGACAGATTTACTTCAAAGTGGGATGAAATGCGCAGTCTAATATCAATAATGACGACTTGTTGGAATTTGGACACTTGCGCCCTCACCATCTACTGTCAGGAAAATAGCTCAGATCACCAGCGTCTGCACTTTGACGTGCATGATTTCATGCCAAAACAGATAGCAAAATTGTACTACACAAGCCTATTGTATTGACACACCCCCAGCGACGCCATCCCACCCATCTCGGCGCAGATGGGTTCACATTGAGCGACGAAATTAGCAAATGGGCGCAAGCGAGAGAAAAATCACCTTGCGCCCAACCAAATTGCAAATCACCTGCGTCAGCGCTTGGACCAGCCTTGCGCCCGTATGAAAATAGAGCCCTTTGTGTCTTCTGACATCTTCCATGTGAAAACTCTCAGCCTGGAGTTGTGCCACAAACGTTCATATTGTGGAAAAAACTAGACCATTAATCATGGAATTACAACAGCCGCAAGAGTACACAGTTGCGGTACTAGTAATAGTAATACAGTACTATAAGCAATAGTAATCTCAAAGCAAGTTAGAGCGACCACGGAGCAACCCCTATGGATGCCACAACATGCGACCCCAAATAGCACCACAGATAACGGTGGCTTTGGCATAGTGTCCGTCCAAATTTCAAAACCCTATCTCCCAAGCCACGGTAGGGGCTCGGCCGAGGCCAACACAGAGCTTCGTGTTCTCCGCAAACGTGGTAATGCTGTTCTTACGAACCTGTGGAATCTCGTTTTCGCAAACGAGTATGCTGTCGCCCTAACGCTATATTTTCCCTCTCTCCTTCATTCCAACAGTTACAATAATGTTAGAAACAGCTAACGATATCTTTATGAAGAGTGGAGACATTTTCATCGGCTGATTGAGCTCTTGATACAAGGACTAACACTAGACACTAAACAGGTAAATATGAGTTTTTAATTGCATTTGCTGTATTTTGTCACTGTAAAATGTTTATTTATGTTTGCAATGTTTGTAAAAACATCTCTATATTCTGATTTACAATGGGCTAAGAAAGTTCCAAAAAGCTGCCGCAAAAACCAAAGTCCCAAAATATATGTGAATATATTCCATAATTGTTATGGTAAAGCAATCCCAGATTGGGGCTTTAAGTCCCGTCCGAACAGCCAGTTTCAATTGGAAATCATGTGAAATCACAGAGGCAGAATGTGTTCTTCATGCCATTTCGCTGGCACTTTTAAGGATGTTAAAAGTCATATTTCATATTCCCGAGTAAACATTCCAACAGTCATCAGCACCTCTGTCACATGTGCTCCGCGTCACGCCGGGAGTTGGCGCAGAGCTGGGAACTTTTTCACATTTATGTTCAAAGGCTCATAATGACGCTCGCATGGACGTCTGCCTACACACACACATTCTCAAGATCACATTTGATAAGAAGACCTTTCTGGAAATGAGCCCCGGGGGCGCAGGCCCTTTTACGAAATCATCTCCGCTCAGAGAACATCTCTGTCCCACTGGTTTTCAACCCGAACAGAGACGATCTGACTGCTGAGAAGCCTTTTGGAGGGGGGTGCCATGATGACGTCTTGGGTTTAAAGCCAGG
>OMKL01137370.1:0-16055 GCA_900302295.1 Parasudis fraserbrunneri
AAAAGAGGAAGACGAGTGAAAAGAAATTGCAATGCATGACTCATAAGATTATTGTATGGTCACTGCTTGTGCTTGGAGGTGCTGAGGAACATAATCTAAACAGTTGTGTCTGTGTTTACCTGCACATCACTGAGAAGGGAATCAGGCCTGACGTAGTCCAGCTGGCCGTAGAGAACTCCGTTCCCCATCATCCAGGCGAAGGCCTTGGGGCTGGAGCGCAGCTTGGAGGTGTAGAAGGTGATCTCACTGTAGCCCATGTTGGCAGGGAACTCCTGGAAACTGGGCAGCAGGTCCTGGTTCTGAGTGAAGATGGAGCTGAAGCCCTGCTGCTCCGAGCCCTCAGCCACCTTACCTACAAACTGGAACAGGCGCTTGCGGGTGGTGGCGATGATGAAGTACTTGTTCTCCAGGCCTCGCTCCACCTCCAGACAGCAGACCGGCGCCGGCTTCCCATCCTCCTCCAGAGAATGAACCTGCCTCAGGGATTGGATGGAACAGAGGTTCAGTCACATGTCAAGAGGTGCAGTAGTCTCAAATGTAGTGTACATGCTGGAAAATACTCCAGATGTATATCTCACGCCACAAGTTCAGAACAAATTGATTAAAACTGTAAATAATAGCACCCTATTGGGCCAATAAAGGTCAAATATTACACAAGAGTCCGTGAGGCGCCATCCTCAATCATTTTGCAAAATCGCATAACTCTAGCATGCAACATCTCACAGAAAACAGAGTAAAAAATTAGGTGCTTCACATCTAAAAAAATAAAATAAATAAATAAATAAATAAATAAATAAATAAATAAATAAATAAATAATAAAAAGTTGTATTAATTATTTTATTAAAAAAAACTGCATAAAAACAGCACAGTAAATCCTGTGGGCTTGAAATCCTAACCAATGCACCAAGGCCATTAAAAGCTTGCATATAAAACACATTTTAAAGGTATTAAGTCATAAACTTATCACATGCAGTCATGGCATTGACATTTGGACATTTCCATGGCTTGTCACGTGAAGATCTCTTCACCCCCTTTGGTCTCTGACCTGTCTGAAGTACTGGTCAGGATTGGTGTTGAACAGGCTGCCCTCGGAGGCGGAGATCTCCGCCTCGAAGATGATGCCCTGGCTGGTGCCAACCAGGATGGGTCCAGTGTTGGTCTCCATGCCCAGCACTTTGTTCCAGCCCACGCTCTCGATGAGGTGGCCTCTCCAGCGGGACAGGCTGCGCACCTTCTGGGTGTTCCTGTTCAGGTAGAGACACTCGCTGGTGCTCAGGCTGATCACAAGGTGGGACCCTGCCAAGGAAGGGTGGATGTTTAGCGATGGGCGCGGTTACACAAATATTCTACTGTTCGCCTATAGCTGATGGTTTCATTTGTGTCCACTGCACTGATTCAGCCTACCGATTTTGAGTTGTCAATACATTGAACAAATTGGATTTGGTTTCCCTATTCATTTGACTAATAAATGGAAAACAGTCGCAATTGTGATTATTTGTTTAGTGAATGCGAGGATCACAGAGGCTCTCCAGGCTACATTATGAGTGCACTGCACACTTCTTTGTCTTTTTTTTTTGGGGGGGGGTAGTTAAAAACTTTTTTATAGAATATTCTAACATTGATATGCTTTCAAATGCCCATCCCTAGTGGATGTAGGAGTTGGGTTGTTTAGTAACCATGGCACATGGGGCAGGAGTCTCAGAATTCAGTTGACAGAGAACACATCCTTATGTGCGATAAAAGCCTGAAAGAGAAATGTAATAATGTAGCCTTAGAACCATTGTACTATAGAATAGTCAGATGACCTGTACTGTGCAATAAGTAGAGTGGATTTCATTTAAAGGTATCCAATGGAGTTTTCTTGTAAACAGCTCGCTTTTGTTTATGTTCAAATTTCCACCCAAAGAGACAGAGTTTTCTATTGTCTACAACCTGAATACATTTACTACCTCATATAACCTTAGCAAAGTCGGTTTTGGCGAAGTTGTAATAGACCTCTCACATGTGTCGTAATTTTCCCTGCCCAAATAAGGGAGGACGGGTCCTTCGGCATGAGAAAATGAATGGGTTATTAAAAGTAGCTTCGTCTGTGGTTCACACAGGCTCTTTACTGTGAACAAGGCCTTCTATTATACATTTCTCTTCAAGGCAGGAGGTTTTGAATTTCAAAGCGTCGGTTAAAATAAACTATATATCACTAGCCAAAACTAGCTTCGCATCGCAGATCAGGTCACCAGCGTCAGTGCATTCTCGTCGTGGGGGTGCAACGTCCGGTCAATTAGTGTTAGCAATTTGGCTTTTAAAAATTGTAACGTTGACAAAACATAAAATCATTTGGTGAAACGCAATTTCCCCATTAACCCCACATGCAGTATCAAGGACAAGATTACTGGTAAACGGGAAAGGAAAACACCGTTCATTTTCGCCATAGGCGAAGAAAAAAAAAGGAACTGGGGCTTGTCAAAAGGACGACAACACTTAAGAGGTCTATGAGTCCAACATCCTTTGATTATCTTGTTAGATTTCAAGGGAGATCATGTAGACCAATCAATCTGAAGCACGAAGGCATGTTTACACACTTTCAGTGCACATCTTTTTGTTTTCTACTTCACCCCTGTGCTCGTGGTGTGCTTGTGCGTCCTTGTGCGCGTGCTGGAAGAACACATGATACACAATTTTCAGGGACCCCTTTTCTCCTACTGTGCACTATGGCGCCAATTTCATCAACTACAACTTGTAGTCAAAAACTCAATTGGATACCTTTAATTATACAAGGAGTAGGAACATGGAAACAAACACACACAAAAACTTCACATCTGTACAGCTGGGAGTGGATTAAAAGACAAGCACGACTGGCCCACTCTCCTTTGTGTAATTACACATCAGAAAATGCTGCATGATGTGCAAATAATGATACACTAGTCAATCATCTGTTAGTAGACATGAAAGCTGGCCCAATACAAATGGCACAGTATAATACTCATTCGCTTTCTGTTGAGTTGACATGGATAGCACGTTAGTAGTAGGCTTTTCTCACCTGTGGGGTCCAGGAATAGCTTGTGCACTCTGCTGTCATCTTTCCTTCCTAGTTCAATCTGGTTGGGCTGGTCTGGCTTGGCCAGGTCTATCCTGATAGAATAGAATAGAAGATACATGAATCGTTAACATGTTGAAAATTGTCATCAGCTCAACTATATAATGCCTTTAGTGATTCTATGATTAATTAATCAGTGTGAACAGGACCATGGTAATAAATGGCTGTGAGTGTGAACAAATTATCATGTATCATCACTTTGCAAATTGAGCTGGCAGCAACACATTTTGCCTTAAAACAAATCACCATTAAGATAATGGTGTTGATAGAGTTACTTGCCTCAAAAGTGTGTCCTTTCCCAAACTCATGCATAGCTGATTGTTGCAAACTGCGAAGTGGTTGATCTTCTCGGGAGGTGAAAAATCGATTCTCTGCTTGTTGAATATCGGCTTCTCCTCCTCAAGTCTCACGTTCACAAAGCCTGGGAAACAATCAAATCAACATTATCATCAAACAGTATTAGAAAAACATTATCATCATATTGACTAAACACACTTTCAAAGACCATCGGTATTGTAGGTTCAATGTGTGTTTTCTAATTATTTTGATATGAGAATCAGATGTCATCATTTCTTGTAGATGGGCCCAGCTCAACGCACTGAATCTGACATAACGTTATGTTACCTGAATGGGTTATCCCAATGTTCGCTGCGGACAGGCGGCTGTGTTGTTGTGTGGGGTGCCTGGTGGTATTTTGCGAGTCCTCGTACTCATCAAGAATGGAAGCCATAACTAAATGTAACGTTATCTTATATCACAGAGAGAAAGAGAATGGGCTTGCTAATGAGAGAACCCCTATGATGACATGGCTGTGTAGCTATCATAGCTTCAACCCGTCCAGGGCTCGCGGATCCACTTCGCTTGCATTCGCCTCATGAGTAACGTCAGAAGTGCAGAATAAACTAATTTAGTGTCCAGCACAAAAACAGAAACGCAAAAATCTTAAATAATTCAAAAACATGAAACAACGATATCAGCTTCCGAGTTCGCAAGGGCGGACCAAAACAGTCAGGTGACGAATGAGAATCATGTGATCATTTGGCTTTTCTTTTCTTTGGCACAAGGGGGCGCAGTTTGATACGTTTTTGTATCAGGCATTATTATTATAAGGAGATAGGCTTTCTTATGGCTTGATTGTTAATCATTGTCAAGCATTGCTTTTGGAAATGTTGTCATAAATTATTTATTTATTTATTTATTCATTCATTTATGTATCTATCTATCTAAGTAAGTCTACTTATAGTAGACGTCATAAGTCTAGATAAGTAGTTAACGTTATATACTAAATGCCTCCACTAACCACCCATAAAAACCTGTTCGCACCTTTTGTTGTTTGGTAGGAGGGGCTATGCAAATCACAACCTGTCTGAGCGGAAAGTTCCCTAAAAACCGATATGTCGTCAGTGTGTGTTGCTCATACAGAATACAGACTGTGAGCAAGCGATGTAAGAGGGGCAGTGGTCGAGAAAAAGGGAAAATTCTGTTGTCTCACAAAAGTTAGACAGAGTGAGCCTCTGCAGTCTAGAGTCTCACAAAAGTCAGGCAGTCCGAGTGAGCTCTACATTCTTGAACTTTAGGGTCGAGATCGACATGCCACCTCAAATGGATTATTTTTATCAAGAATCCCGAGTCCCCTCTGCTTGCGGGTTGACCCAGGCGGATGAGCTGGAGCCCTCGGCCATCAGCTGTATGTTGGTGGGGGACGGAGCCGTTGGGAAGACCAGTATGATTGTCAGCTACACAACCAATGGATATCCCAGCGAATACAAGCAGACGGGCTTTGATGTGTTTTCTGGTGAGTTGGCAGATACATTTGATTAATAAAGTAGGTTGCACTGAATAACCTGATGTTTTGATAGCATATTACTAGTGTTTTACAATGTAATAATCTGATCTGCTATATGACCAAAGCTGTCCCCTGATTTGTCTTGTACGGCCTATGCTATTGTGATTTTTCCTTTATGTCACTATATAGCTTTTTAAACATAACCATGTGTTAGTTGTTTGTAAATGTATAAACTTTGCAACTGGGCTACATAGAACACTGTCTGATTCTTAGAATGGTGTGTTGCTCAACAGGTCAGGTCCAAGTGGAAGGAGCCCCTGTAAAAGTTCAACTACTGGACACTGCTGGACAGGTAAGAATTATGCAGAACTGTATTCATTTATGCCACCCCAAGATAAATATGTTGATAATGACTTTTATTGGGCAAGCTAATATCGAAATATAATTTGCATTATGGTGCCTTTCTTGTTGGAAAAGTTATGAAGGATTAAGCTACAGTGTCCTAAATACTGGTATGCATCTTAATTCACTTTATGAGATATGTGACGGGCAGCAAGAATTTTATTCTGAAGGCCACTTGTCTAATCTCATGAGTCATCGTCCTGTCACTCTATCATGGACCGTGCTTTCAAATACACACACACACACACACACACACTTGAGGTCAAGCTTGAATAAAACCAACGTGTGGTCTCTTTCCTTGCGCTTGACATTTCAGGAAGAATTCGACGACTTCCGTTCACTGTCCTACGCCCATACAGACGTCTTCATCCTGTGCTTCAGCGTGGTCAACCCCACCTCTTTTCACAACATCACCAAGAAGTGGGTTCCGGAGATCCGGGCCTGTAACCCCTCCTCGCCCATCATCTTGGTGGGGACCCAGTCGGACCTTTTGCTGGACGTTAACGTCCTGATCAACCTGGACCGCTCCAAGGTCAAGCCGGTCCTTGGCTCTCGGGCACGGAGCATGGCGGAAAAGATCCGGGCTACAGACTATGTGGAGTGCTCCTCTCTCACTCAGAAGAACCTGAAAGAGGCGTTCGACGCCGCCATCTTCGCCGCCATCAAGCATAAAACCCGCAAGGGCAAGAAAAGGAGGTTCTCTGATAGACGCACCAAGGCTTTCTCCAAGTGCAGCTGGAAGAAGTTCTTCTGTTTCGTCTGAACCTAATAAGAAAAGTACCCGAGTGACCCTGTGGGTTGTGAACAAAACTTCTTATTTATTGAAGAATAAAAGACTGAGAGCATTAGGAACTAATGACTGTGGACTATTGGACGCAGCAATGTAGATTCTGGGGGATATACTCTCTGAGACAGAAGGGCTGATGTCTAGTTTGTCTGCAGGTCTCAGACCTGAGCAGGTGGATCAAGCATAGCAGTGCAATAGATACACACCAAAATACATCATACGCTTGTGCTTGACTGCCTCATTGTCTACAGACAAAACAATACATTGGCAAGTCAAAAATGAAAGCATGCCTTTGCTGTTCTGTGTGTGTGGTCGACACAGACCATACGCTTAAGAAGAAAAGGTGCTGGATTGAGACAGTGTCTGTGAAGAGGCTATCAGCATTTTGGACATGTTGAAATACCCTGTCGGAGAGAGGGATAGGCCAGGGGGGACATGTAAATGCTGTGAATTTGCATCGTTGGGATTGCTGCCCACTGAGGCCTGTGATGTGCGAGTGTGTGCACATGTGTAGGTGCAAGAATGTGCATGTGTGTGTGAGAGAACGAGGGGAGAGAGAGCTTTGTGCTTTGAAGAGAGAGAGAGAGATTGGGTGGAGGGAGGAGGCGTTTAGCCATATCTCTATATAGGGCTTGGGAGGCTGACGTCAAATTTCTGAGGCAAGCCGCCATACATACAGCGTCATTCCCATTGACTGTGTGTTGTTGACAGGCAGATTCTTTTTGGTTAAAAGATGGTTTGGAAGTCTTGTGTGTAAAGCTGGCACAGAACCATGGTCTCACAACCATCATGGGAGAAACCTCAATCCTTTTTTTTGCCATCCTTGCAATTTCTCTATGCAAATTCCGGTTTCCGTAGCAATGCGTAGCAACCATCTAACTTGCCACCCACCTCCCGAGCCCTGTAGAACTCTGCTGCCTACCTACAATCCCAGCCCTTTCATATGCACTAGCTGATGGCTGAAGTCGCAACATGAGGTGCCAAGGTCTTACCTGTGTGTGAAAGCCTCCCTAGGCCAGTGTATAGGCTGCTATTATCTGGTGTTTGACTCAATCAGTTGACAGTAACAACACCTCAACCTTTCACACAACAGTCTTTTTATCACCTTACATTCATGAAAGGGAAGCACAGCGGGATGATTCGTTTTTGACAGATCGGAAACAAATGTATCCACTTTGGTCTGACTAATCATCTGATAGCCGAGGGAGCAATCTGTCTGTAAACTTCCAAATCCAAGCTTGAATGGTTTAGGAGTAATGTCCTTTTCATCTCCGTCTCTCTTGACAATTTGCATTTGTAAAGGCAAGCACCGCTGGAGTCCTGAGTCCCACCTCTGCAGGATTCCCCCAGCACACTAGTCAGCCTGAAGCATAGCTTCTCCTGGGCCTCTCTTTGTTTATATGTCAAATGCACTCCTCCTTAGGATAACCTGCTGCTTAATAGGTTACAGCATGTACAGTTACAGGAAGCCAAACTGCTTCTGCTTGAATGTAAACACACACTTTTAATAGCCTTGGTGCCGGTCAGGTTTGCGCTCTAGAAATTAATGTTCCCGACCAGCAAAAGTGTAATTTGATCTGGCGAATGGAGAAAGTGATTGGCATCATGGCTAGGCTTCACTATGCTTCTTGTGGAAGTTGTCGTAATGTATAAGCTATTCTGTTTGTTCAAACAGTCCATTGTCTGTCAAGTTGTTCTTGTTTTGAATGTTAAAAAAAGACATGGATTTTTATTGCATTGCTAGTCCATGAGTTGAGTTTTTCTTTTTGTGAAATTTTATATCTTTGTCATGTCACTAATGTCAACATTAACATCTTCTGCCCTGACCTATGTGGCTTTTTCACATGTTGGAGGGATGGGATGCAAATAAATGAAGTATAAAACAGTTTCAGTGTTATTTGTATGATTATAACCACTGCATTTATACATTTAAAGGTCCCATATAATGGAAAATTGGTTTTTCCCAGCCTTGGTGTGGATTTGGCAGTCTGAAATGTTATTTAGGCACTGGGGAAATGATATGGGTACTCTTTGCCGTTTTGGACTTGAAAAAAGTCCTGAAATTATACAAGCCAGTCAGAAGTATTACTCTTTGTGATGTCATACCAATGACTCAAAG
Organism: Parasudis fraserbrunneri; assembly: GCA_900302295.1. Lineage (NCBI taxonomy): Eukaryota > Metazoa > Chordata > Actinopteri > Aulopiformes > Chlorophthalmidae > Parasudis > Parasudis fraserbrunneri. The sequence goes on from OMKL01137370.1 coordinate 8,190, forward strand.
CTGTTCTTTTGCCTTTTTGGAAGGCAGTGTCTAGATCCTATAGCCGGGACGGGCATTTATACGTTTTAATTTGTAGGTAGTGGGAATGGTTAAATAAAAAACTATTTTCCCCCTTACCCAGAGTAATATCTACCCATCCAGATCGTTTTGGTGTGATTCGCTTAGTTTTGGAGATATCTGCCATCACTCCTATACAATGGAGCTGAATGGCACTTGGCTTGTGGTGCTCAAAGCATCCAGAAATGACCCCGTTACTCAAGATAATCCGCAGAACTTGTTGTGAGCAGTTTCACGTAGGAACTATTTTCCACCAATCTACACCCCCATAATAATAATGAATGGAGGTGTCATTTTTTTTTTTTTTTATGAACTGCCCGTTTAAGTTAAGGAATATGTTTATAAACAACTTGTTAGTTGAAAAGTATGGTGATTTATGGCTTTGCAACTCAGCCAGAAAGTGACAATTTCCACTCATTTTTGGAGCCAGGAACACAGCATATAATTTATTGTTTGTATGTTGTTTTTACTTTTGGAAATGGGGTAGCCAATCAGGGATGGGAATAATGAATAAAAATTCTAGTGTGTGCTACATCCAGCAAAATAGTCTGTTCAATACAAGAGAAGAAAGAGGTGGGAAAAAAATTTATTAACATTTAATTTAGACTAGTTTCTATGGGGAATAAACTTAACTTAAATGTTCCATAAATGTAAGGAAATTATATAAAATTGCTGAATAGATAAAAAAAAAAAAAAGGGACCTTTATGTATGTTTATTACATATGTGTAATTCAGTGCAGACCACTTATCAGGTCTGCTGTGAATGATGGCTGGTATACAGATCTGTTTTAAAGAGATCTACTGTAAAGGCAATGGGGCATTTAGCATTGTTCACTGCAGGGAGTCCGAATAATCTTCACCCTCTCCCCAGGTGCTTTTCCTGAGACAGCCCTCAGTCCAAGCATATGAAAAGTGACCCCAGGACTGCCAGCTGTGAGTTTGGAAAGAGTTTCTAATGGATTCCACATGATTGATAGCAATTTCATGCTGTGAGGGAGTGGTCTGTCTGATTGAGCACTAGAAAGAGGTCTGGGAGGTCAGAGTATGGCAATCACGCAAGTACTGATTAAAGGGTAAGGTTGAAGATTTTTAAAGAGCTATCCTATCCCCTCTGCAACAGTGGAGCCAGGTCACAACAGGCCCTGGTGCAGAAACTTTTACAGGCCCCTTGGAGAGGGGTGGATGCTGTTGCACTACCTGCTCCCCTTGTATCTACTGGTACACCCCTGCCTCTTTGAACATAAAAAAAAAAAGTTGGCCGTTTTCTTATGTGTTTTTTTTTGGGCCTCGTCCTCTGAGAAATTGCACAGGTTTACTGTTGTCAGCGTCTTTGAGATCAAATGGATGGGTTTGACCAGAACTAGAAGGTCTTCAGCATTTTCTCCTCAGCACTCTGACAGGGGAAGATGAACAGAAAGGGGATTCGTTGTGTGGTAAAGCAAGTGCAAATGGCATGACGGCGGGAAAGAGAGAGAGAGAGAGAGAGAGAGCTAGAGAGAGAGAGAGAGAGAGAGAGAAAGAGAGAGAGAGAGGATATAAAACCTTCTGGATGTGACAGGTCTGTGGCTATTTGTATGAGTCACAGGCCAGTGACAGCTGAGAAAAGAGGAAGAAAAACACACACACACACACACACATACACACAAATACACACACACACCCATGCCCCAACACATCTGACAGCATCTGTGTGCCAGCATTCAGTGTGCCATCATCCGTCTTGTGCAACAGACACTGATGTGTCAGAGTTCTGTTTGAATGGCTGTTATCATCAGGGGAAAAGCTGGCCATCCTACTGATCCTGCTGATGACCTATGGAGTGGCTATAAAGAGAGAGAGAGGTCACTGGCCCTTTACACTCTGTCATCTGACACCCTTGACACACGTCCACCCATGTTGCACTTTGCAGTGACCCCCAGGCTGCAAGTGGTCTGACCAGTCTGTGGTAGACACGACCATCCAGAAATCTCTTATCTGGAAGAACTTGAGCCGGCAGAATTCTACAACCTTGAGCACATCAAAAAGAAAGATATCCAGAGTGGTATATCTGTAAGTGAATGGTATTTTCGTTAGCATTTAAACCGGCTGGTATCGTCAGAAAAGCCTACGGTCAGTCTTTGAAATGAACATTGCTAAAGAAAATGGAGGTCCAAGGCACTCATGTGGAACAACTTTATAAAAAATAAAAACAACAATAAAATAAAAACATGAACTTAATCCACATGAGTGCCCTGGACCTCCACTGTCTTTATTGAGGAAGGAAATTACGAGACACCGAAGAAGTATACACATTGATCAACCTCAATCAGGGGTAATCAATCTGGACAGAAATCCTCATGAAGGTATTTCTTCAGTGAATTTAATTGAGGCTTGACCTGTGTAAGCTGTGTGTGTTTATGCGAGGGTGAAAGGAGCTGGAGGACCAGCTGGAGTTGGTGGGGAAGGGCAGGTGATAGCGATGGCCAGCAGCAATGTGGTTAATGACCTCTCTAAGGTCAGCAATCCCTGGGTCACAAGGGGCCGTGAGACTGCCCGAGGATCCCACTGGAACGTCAGATCTTATTTATGACGTCCACTCATGATGAGACACAGACGTGAGATGGACCGTGACAGGGCAGGGAATCGTACAGATACACAGAAGGACAGGCAGGCAGCCATGTGGTTTCATTCAAAGACTGAAATCAGATACTCAGAGACTAAAATGACTTTTTGTTCACTTGGACTTCAACACAGAGACTCAGAGAACAATATTCTGCCACACACACACAAATGCATGCAATGATACATGCACGCACAAACACACACACACACACACACACACACACACACAAATGCACACGCATGCACGTACACACATACACTCGCACACTGACATACACGCACGGATATACAAACACACACACACACACACAGCCTCATCATTACACATCCACTCATTGAGCAATCGTGAAGGCCAAGTTGGACAGGTTTTGGGTTCCCATGCGTCAACACAGTGAGGTGTTCCTCCTCCTTCTCCTCCCTCTCACACACAGTTAGTCATCCCTTTTGTTCCTCTCCTCTCCGCAAGGAGGGTCGTCCCTCTTCCCAGGGTTCCTTGCCTCGAGCTTGGCCCGCGGGGCACAGCCAGGCGCAGCTCTTCCTCTGGCGTGCGGCCAGTTTCACTCTCGCTGGGTTTCAGTGTAGTCAAACGTTTGGCAGGGAGGCCATGGGAATCAGCAGGTGCACTGACAGGTCTGCTTAGCCGCCGACGGAGCCCATTGGCTAGTTAGCGCCTGTTACCTGGTCACCCAAAACGACAGTTGATGCAGTTAAAAGCCCTAGGAGGAGATTCACGTTGGTGCCACTTTCACACAAAATGCTGGTTGTTGTGATTTTTTTTTTTTCTCCTTCTTTTTGGGCTGGTCGTGTGATTGTGAGAATATGAGACTACTGTGTCATTGTGATTGAGTCGAGGTGTGATGAATAGTGCTTCTCTGAGAAGACTGTTGTGTTGAATAACCATGCATGAACAGTTGCACTACATCCTGTCGTTTTGACTTATAGATTAGAATCATTGATAAGGATTATATAATGTTGAGATATTCCCATGAAAATTTTTTGCACAAAAAAAATTTTTTTCATCTACCCATTATCTTTTTCCAAAGTCGCTTTCCTTAAGGGAGATCAACCATGGTTTAAACAAGCAAACACATCAATCATGTCCTCTGTACACGCCGGGTTGATTCAAAACACAGATCGTTTCTGTTGAGCATAAACTGCCAGTTTCGGGTGTGTGGCTATAAGCAAGTGGGAACTGTCCCAGTTGTTGACAGAGACTTTGCCTGGAGGCAACAACGATTATCACTGTCCCAAAGTCAACTACTCCTCTCAGCGTTGCTTCCGAGTAGCCCCAGTTTCGACTGTGAACCCATTGTTTTTTTGTTGTTGTTGTTGCTTTCTTGACAACTTTCGTGTGTTTTTGAGTCATCACATGGAAGCAATTTTCGTTTTTGCGTTTCATGCAAAAACTCAACAACAGAGAATAATCAAAACAGATCATTAATTTCAACTAATGACAATTAATGACCTACTTCATGTCAAAAAAAATCTAATTGGCATTATTAGGTACAGGCCCATTCAATGTAGCTCATTGTCTGGTCTCGGATAGATCATGCTTCAATGAATCCTTGTGATAGAAGTAATGACTGCAGAACGACCACCAGAGACATCATTAAGTTGTGCACAGATTATGTGTATTCCGAATGCAGAGACGCAGGGAAGCTGCAGTGCACATTTAGCACTCAGGAGCTGATGAGGTGATTAGCACTTCAAACAGTCCATCTGACCTCTCATTACGTTGCTGACGGCCATCGGCGGCACTTCGCAGCCCATGACATCATTGGACAGGTTGAGTGTGAATGATATATTGCACTGAATGGATTCCAATTTGATGCAGTGTGAGAAGGCTGGCACATGTTGTGTGCTGCTCCCATGTGTTGTGGATTAATACACATCACTAAAGAAAGGTACATCCTGGCTACTGTCACGTTGTGACCAATGATCCTGATGACAAATACTCTCTTTCAATTCAAGCCATTACAATATAAGCCATTTCATGTCCAAAGGACAAAAAAAAAGAACAAATCTATGTAAAGGATTGATAGGACATATCCCTGCTTAATGTTCTGGCGGACTAGGCACTTGCTTCTGTGTGCTTCTGTAGGCTACCATATGTGAACTAGCTATAAAATGTGTATGTTTACATATGAGCCATTCTGACTTTGACTTGTGTTGTCTGTTTGTCATATCTGCTGTTTGACAAATTAAGTTAACCCAACATTACTGTCTTTCAAAGGTGGTAGTGGGCTCAGTTTTAAGGCTAGAGTGAAGATACTGATATCATATGAAACTAGATGACCATGGGAATCCATAGGTACCAAGCATAGCTTGTCGGGAAGGGGGCTAAATAATGCTCCAAAGATAGGCTAAATTTTGGCAAAGGGAAAAATGGCATGGCCATTTTCAAAGGAGATTCCCTTGACCTCCCACCTCAAGATATCTGAACGAAAATGGGTTCACGAACAGGTATCCCCTTTACAAGTACAAATGTGCTACTCTAAAAATTGTGTATTTGAATATTTCTGCATACTGGGGTCCCTAAACAGTCTTGGAATTGCATAAATTGGGTAGGACTGGAAGACTTTTGTGGATCCAATGAGCCCAACTGTATTCATGTGTGATGATGTTAGTCCCCATAGTAGCTATTTCATTGTAGTGAGACCATTTTGTAATTACCTATATAAATAAAACTTGAAGCTTGAAACCATTAGTACTAATTACTGTATAAAACCTCAGTACTTTTACATATCAACCTGCCCCCAATTTTCATGGAATAATTCAACACAATCATTCAAGTTATTAAATGTAATGGTACAAGGGTCTTCTTCAATTTAAGCCATTGTCCATGGTTCTGGGATGTTTACATCTGGAGTTATACAGCATTAAATAGAACAATACAAAAACAAGGGGTTAATTTGATTTATTTCAACTCTGGTAAACAATTTTATTATTGTGATAATTAACCTTACATAGAAAGTCAGACTTCAAAATATTCTGCCCTCTTTTGAAAAGGTCTCTGTTTGATCACATTTGACCCCTCACCCCATGAAATTGTCTTCCCTCCCTGTTCTCCCCTCCCCCCACTGGCAAATTATGTCACCAAAGGTGTCACAATCTTATCAACATACACTCATTCTCTCAATCTACAGGACACAAGACTACTTGTCATTTCAAAGATTACCAATGAATGACTGTTATCTTTTCAGAATGGAGGTTAGATGCGATCTGTCTCAGACCTTAACGCCTTGCTTGTGGTTTGAATGTAAAGATTCACTGGTTATGTGATGGGAGAAGCCTGGAGAGAGAGGGGGGAGGTGGGGTGTTGCATCACATTGTCAACTACCCATCAACTAGCCATCACACACATGTGAGATACACATTGATTGTGGATTAAAGCAGAGACAGTGTCTGGATTGGCGGTGATAGCTGCCTTGCCTCATCTGTACCTTTGTGACTCATTTGTGAGTGTAGTCATTCACACTTCATGGACCTCTTCTGAATTTAGCAACCAAAAAAAAGAGAAGTTAATTAGACATTTTCCCAGTCCTATCTATTTATCCCAGCAACGTGAGAGCACAAGTAGACAATATACAGCAGAGAAATCATCAGAGGTTAAAGGGATCGTTCTGATTTTTGGAACCCTAGCCATATTTTCTACTTACCAATTATAATGCTGATTGGTAGAGTCCTTTCTCAGCACAATCCATGCTGTTCCTCATACTAGTTCCGGCTAGTTAGCCACAAACTAATGCAAAGTCAATGGGGACAAGTTCCTATCTGTACAAATTGAGTGAAGCTTGTAAATTTCAATGAGCTTCAGTCAGCTTGTACAGACAGGAGCTTGACCCCATTGACTAGCCTGAGCTAGTACGAGGAAAAGCATGGATTGTGCTGAGAAAGGATTCTACCAATCGACAACGTCATTGGTAAGTAGGAAATAGGGCAAGGATTCCTAAAATCAGAACTATCCCTTTAAGGACTGGAGATCATGACCACACTTATGCAAGAATAAAGATTAAAAGGCAGACCTACGACGTTTGCTTGTATAAAGCATAGAATGATCATACAAGACGAGATGGCATATGAGCATAACTTTGATTAAAGTATTAACAGGCTAAATTCATTATATTTTAATGAGGAAAGTGTCATATTTATTTGACACTGACTTTCTTTACACCTGTTGAGAGCCGCAGCCATGGACCACTCTCACAGGATAATCACAGAGATCTATGTCAGAATTCTCAAATTAGCAAAGTGACAGTTATTCGTATCTCTGTGTGATATATATGATAAGCAACATTTGCATGTCGGAAGTGTTGGGTTTTGATTGGCTGTGAGTTTGTACATGAGGCGTGTCCACGTCTGGGAATCAGGGGGGGGTCATGTTCACATGGGTGTTTTTGTGGTTGAAGCAGGGAGGTAGGGGTGTTGTGACATACACACGAGACATATGCTAGGTAAGTAGCACACAAGCAAGTGAGGACATGATGCTTGCAGACACAAGCAGCAGTGTCTCAGGTACCCCACTTGTACACACACACACACACACACACACACACACACACACACACACACACACACACCCACACATACACTCACACACACTCACTTATCCAACAGTTGGAGTGCTAGGCATCGATTACAGACAGTGTTTGTTGACACACGACTCATTGGGTCCCATGGGTGTGTGACAATACACAGTGTGTAACAGTCAGCTTTCTCATGCAGTGATAAAGGTGTGTGTTGGGACATGTTATGGCGAGAGTGAGTGGCTTGAGTGGACATTACTCATGGAACATCACGTTGCCAGTTGACTCACATACTGTCTGTCTCGCCATCAGGGAGATATCCTGTCATCTTTCATCGGGAATAGAAAGTTAGAGTCCGGTGAAATCTTAACTTGACTTGTCCACAAACTGCCAAGAGAGCAAGAATAGAATGGAAGGGCATGGAGTGGAACAGAACAGAACAGAACAGAATAGAACAGAATAGAATAGAATAGAATAGAATAGAATAGAACAGAATAGAACAGAATAGAATAGAATAGAATAGAATAGAATGGAATGGAATACAATACAATACAATGCTCTATTTTCTCCCCAATTTTCAAAAAACCCATATAATTAACCAATTACTTATACAAAAAACTCCACAGTTCCACTTAATTTTAGTGAACAGAAGACAAGGCAGACAGTGTTAATGTATGTCATG
>OMKL01137374.1:4864-21170 GCA_900302295.1 Parasudis fraserbrunneri
AAAAAAAAATGGTAAAAAAAAAAAAAAAAAAAAAAAAGAAAGAAAGAAAAAATATCACAACCTTTTTCCCAAAGTTTCTTTTCTTATTGCAATTTACTGTATGTAGGAATCCGGAAAAGCCCCCTGTAGAGATAACATTCCATTCACACAGTGACAATGCAGGCATCCAACTGCAGAGCTGTCATGTTCCAATGCTTTTCCAGACCAGGGTTTAGTCAACCGGAGACTGTTTGTGGTGCTAAGGTTGACCTGGAGACACGCCCAGGTCCATCTCTTGTTATGTACACCACAGTGCCATTGCATCCAGTCTATACCTCGTACATCACCAGAACAGGACCATTCAAACCCAAGCATGATGGTACGCGTTTGTGTCAGAATGTGATTTTCGCATTAGGTCAAATCGGTACTAGCAGTCTTCAGAAACAATGCAATGTGCATTTAAAGGGAGACAAATATGTATTGTATATTTTTTTTGAGTATTTGTATAGGTTATTTTCAACTGTTCACTATTGTAACTCCCTCCTTATATTTCGTAATAGAAAATCACTTTTTAATATAATGACCATGTTGTATGTAATGCTGTCTTATAAATGATGTTTTAAAGGACCTCTATTTCACAACACACCAGAGAAGGAAAGGTATTGCTAATTGTAATTTTATTCTGTAACATATTTTTTAACAGAAAAAAAACTCAAGCTACATTGGTAATTTACATATTTATTTTGTTATGTAAATCATATTTATAAGTGCTATTTTCACAGAGAAGTGATTCTTTGTAAATTGTAAATATATTGCTGTTATTTTTCTCTTTGTGTTGATTGCATGTCTTTGTATCAGACCTAAAAGAAAAGACCCATTACAGATATTTCAAGGTAAACATTTTCATGTCGTCTAATTGTTTCTTGCACCTATAGCCATGGTTTACATACACAATATAAAAACACTCATAGTAGAAGTGAAAGTGTCCCCAGGCCCTCAGTACTTTCTCCCACCAGTAACTATAATTAGCCTTAGGCTTAATGCTAACACTTTACTTTAGGGGACACAAATAAACATTAAGTACCTAGGAACGAATGAGGAACTACTGTATTTGTTGTGTTGGAACAAATATTATTTAACTGATGGTTCCGTTTTAGAATTAGAGGTAAGCAGGTAAAAAAGGGGGAACTGAGAGTGAAATTGATATTTTGTTACTGAATTAGCCAAGTAAAAGCAATTCAGGAAAGATTTCCCTGCACTAAGACATCAGATCTGAAACTTGAGTAACTGATTGTTAATTAACAGTTTGCTAACATACAGTTCCTCATTAGTTCCTAGTAATTGTGCCCCCTAAAGCAAGTGTTACCAGCTTACTATACATCCATTACAGTCATACATCAAGTACAGTGGTCTACTGTCAGAACTACTTAGAGCAAAATACCTCTTGAGAATCACAACAAATTCATATAGGAGGTTATGTAGTCTCCAGCAGGAACTGTTAATCCATTTATGCTTCCATCTCATATACATAGCTTAAAACTGCAGTAACACACATATAATCATCCCTTTGGATCTGTATGTAATTTCTGGCTCAAATGGGAATGGTCGGCTCCTTCCCTGTCATTACACCATGCTTAAATGCCAGTCTCCCTCTGACAGTGCTCTGACTCAGTCTCTCATGGGCGACCCCAGAAATACGACTCCCCATGCTGCCGGCTTACCAGGCTGCCTGACACAGGCGGACATGTGGGCTCCCACCCCACTGTGGAATATAGACCCCCTATTTATAGAGCTGGCGTGGCCCATAACCTCGGGCTCGGCACTGAGTTTCACTTAAAGAACTATCCCCTGGCAAGCAACTGGGCGCATACTGACACACAGCAGAGAGAGAGAGAGAGAGAGAGGGTGTGTTTGTATGTGTGTGTGTGAGAGAGAGAAAGAGTGGGAGATCAAATCACAGGAGGGAGAGAGAGAGAGAGAGAGAGAGAGAGAGCGAGAGAGATAGCAGAACGTTTGGGGACTTCATATGGGAGTCAGGGCCGTCGAAGGATTACACAGCCAGTGGATCAGTCTTGGCACTTGACAGACAGGACAACAGTGGCCCACCTGTTCAACATCGAGGGCTATTGTTGGAGGATTGCTCTGCATTTGGATATTGCTCATTGAAAAGGACTTGTTGGACAAGATACTCCTTCACTTTGACTTTTTTGGACAAACTAGTGACCTTCCACGAAGAGAGTAAGCAGGCGAACAACGAGACATTTGAGGACACACACAGCAGTCTTTGAGTTGGTTTAAGTACTGTGATCTGCCATGTCACATTCTAAAACAGTCCTAGACTGATATTAACACCACCTATATATGAAGTGACAAAAAGTGAAGAAGGAACAGTAAAATGATTGATTGATTACCATTATTAGGTACAGCCATTATACTTTCAAAACACAAACAGATAATATGATTTAATATATAGTAGAGCAGTAGTTTCAGATTACCAACTGAACTGAAAGTGAATTTTCTAAGATTTTAACTGAATAGCTCTTACTATTGTGAGTTGCTGTAAAAAGTTCCACAGTAATGTGGCTGAATGTAATTTGATCTCCTGCGCACCACCGTAATTACAAAGCACACGCAAGAAACATTTAGAGACATTTGTAATTAAGCTCCATCTATAAAAAGCAAGCAGGCAAAGGGCGAGGTCTCTGTGGAAGGAGAAAGAATAGGTCCACAAGGACACCCGCACAGAGAGGAGGAGGTCCAAACTCTCATTGGCCAAAATCTGCAGTGCGTAGTGGACAGCAGGAACCATGGACTCCCAAGGTGGACACTACCTCAACAAGGCGGCCGTGTTATCACTTTTAGGTGCAGCCCGGATGTGTCAGCTAATACTCGGCTGCACCATTATAGCCCTAGTGTCCCACAATGCGGGCTACAGCGCCACCTACGGGAACTTCTGCATGTTCGTGTGGTGTTTCTGTTTCGCTGTCACCCTGGTGGTGTTCACACTGGATGTGACGCGGCTTCACAGCTGCATGCCCATCTCCTGGGACAACTTCACGGTGGCCTTCGCCATGCTGGCCACGCTCATGTACATCACCGCCTCTGTGGTCTACCCTGTTTACTTCCTCCAGACAGAGTGCCCCCCGGAGGGCTGTGAGGTCATGAACTACCGCATCGCCGTCACCGTCTGCTCTAGCGTCTGCTGCTTCCCTTACGGGGTCGAGGTGTTTCTGACCCGGGCCAAGCCAGGGGCCGTGGTGGGCTACATGGCCACCGTGTCAGGCCTGCTAAAGGTGGTCCAGGGCTTTGTGGCTTGCATCATCTTCGGTGCCCTGGCCAATGACAGCGAGTACACCCTGTACATCGCCACGCAGTACTGTGTGGTGGTGTACAGCCTGTGTTTTTCCATCACGGTGATCGTGGTGGTGCTGACGGTGTCAGGGAGGACCTCCTCCCTGCGCTTCCCTTTCGACCGCTTTGTGGTGATCTACACCTTCATCGCCGTCATCCTGTACCTCAGCACAGCACTGGTCTGGCCCATCTTCAGCTTTGACAGAAAGTACGGCAACAGCACTCGTCCCGAGGACTGCCCACGGGGGCAGTGCCCTTGGGACAGTAAGCTTGTGATAGCAGTGTTCACCAACGTCAACCTGATCCTTTATTTCACAGACCTGATCTACTCCCAAAGAATCCGCTTTGTCTCCAATGCTACTGCCTGAGAGTCTCTGTACCTGTGGCCTGTCTGGCTCTCAGAGACAGATAGAAAGACAGACTGAGGCCACACTGGAAGTGCTCTCCCTATTCAGCTCCCAGTAAAGGCCTCATCCACAAAGACTGAGGATTCTGTGGTGTTATCACTTTGTGGCACTTGGAAATCAGTGTTAGACCTCTCTATTCGTTAGGCCACTCTGTTTTATACAGCAAAGCTGTCAGTATTAACCATGACACATATTATCCACTTGAGGCCTTTCCCATGTTCTGCAGTAGCCTGCCAGGGAGAGCCTGCCAGGTGCACCGATGAGCTGATCTCAGCAGCTTTGCCCACAGAGGACACTGGAAAAGATGTCCATCTCAGCACCAAATGCATCTCTCATCTCTGCATCAGCAGTCTCAGACAAGACAGAGATTTAATAGTAGGCCTATATCAATTTGAAACATTTCAAATATCACATAGACTTGTTTAAGTGCTCTTGAAATAAAATCCAAACCAACTAATTACATTTTAAGGCTATTCAAATGATAAATTGGTTGAAAATATTACCCATGATGTATAATATATCTTAGGCCTACAATATGCACTGAATACAGTATCTTTTGTAAAAGGAATAAGTGAAATGCTTTGTATATGTTTTATTTAAAATAACAACTGCTATTTATAGAAATGTTTTCCAATATCATTATTGCAGTCATAACATTTGGATCTGGCTGCCAGACCATTTCTTCTCTTATTCTTCCACTTGCTGTCATTTACCGTTTATCCTATTTCAGTCATGTGTAATGCTTTAACATTTAGGGTTACTTGGCTATTCATTTTTCCAGTTGAATAATAGTTTTGATATCAAAGTGAATTTTCTAACACTAACATTGTGAAAATAAAGTCAAACTGAATCATGATTTGTGATGAGAACATCTGCAATTAAATGTAATCTCTCAACACACTCATGTTTCATGTTTTCTGAGTTGCTCAATAAACATGTTGCGTGTTTTGTGCGTCTCTCAATTTCTGCGTGCTTGGTTTTGTATGAAAGTGGAACTTTATTTATAGCCTATCAGGAAAAATTCAGGCTCCTGTCAATAATTTTGTCACTATGTTACCAGGTCAAACAACTGGTGGAACTTTGCAGTGTTGAAAGGGTTTACTTGGGCCTGTACAGGTGCAGATCAGCCCTGCTGTAATGAGTGCAGTGACTAAAATTACTGCCTTCTCGGTTGTTAACAAACAAGAAAACATGAGGATTTATGGAAATATATGCACAAGTCCACTGTCCAATGTGTTATGCATATGTCCACTGTCCAATGTGTTATGGCAATGTTGTAAGCCACAGTTCAGTTGGCATCCACATCCATTGTTTGGGAGGATTATTTTTCTTCAAAAGTTTAATTACATATCAGTGTGATACAAATGAAAATACACACAAATAAGGCACTCTGATGATGTTGTGCTATCCTTAGGGATGCACCAATAGCGATACTGGTATTGAATATCAGGCCGATACCAGGCTAAAGCAGCGTATTGTATATCAGGAGAATATATTTCCCCAATAACATGATAGCTACATGTGCACGTGATGTAATACGGGTAGGCTATACTGTGAAATATCCCGCAATTATAGAATAACTCATGCACAACAAGTCAGAAATCAAAGCAAAGCAAATTGATTTTCTGTATTTCTTTTTAACACATGGTTGTATTTCAGTTATTTTTGCATCTCAATAATTCTTTAAAATGTATCAAAGAATTTTTTTTTTTTTATAGATAAATACAAATTACCAAAGTTATTGCCTAAGTCTAGCTGTCCAGTAAAACAAAAATATATTTGGATCGGCCTACTACTCAGCATCGGCAGCCAGTGAAACATGGTATCGGTGTATCCCTGTTTGTTTTAATGGGAACATATTATGTATCTTTTCAACAATTGTATAAAAAAAATTATTTTGTTATGCTTTTTTTTTTGTGAGTGTATGCAAAGAAACTAGTCTAAATCTAATTTTAATTCATTATTTTCCAGCACCTCTTTCTTCTCTTGTATTGAATATGCCATTTTGGTGGGTGTAGCACACACCAAATATTTGTATTAATTACTTCCCTCCCTGCCTGGCTACTCCACACCCAAGAGTACATTAGGTAGGCAGTGTTCCTGGCTCCAAAAAGCACAGCTAATTGACGAAAGAAAGCTAATTCATTGCTTGTGTCCCCCTTATGACACCACAGCGAGCAATAATTCTGAACAGCTTGTTTAGGCTTGTTAATATGAAGACTTCAAATCCTGGCCAAACAGCAAGGAGTACCAATGTCATTTTCTCCCAGCACCTATAACATTTCAGACTGCCAAATCCATACAAAGACTAGGCAGGACCCATTTTCCTTAATATGTCCACTTTCATGTCACATGGACAGTGGAGAATGGAGACCATCAAACCAGGTCTTTAGGCCTGTAGATTCCGTTTTCTCCCGGGTATATCAATGTAACAGGCTCTGGTAATATAGTGTGGTTGGGAGCGGACCAGCCTAAGCCTAGATTTGATTCTGTTTTACTATGATGCTAACCATCATTTGAATAATTCACCATGATAATAACATGGGAAAAGTCATGTATCCTTACAGTACCACTTTAGCACTTACAGTAAATAATACCATGGTGCAATCCAATTCAAACCATGATACCAATGATAATTATATGGCATTTCCATTATTTTTTGGTCACTAAAAATTATGGAAATACCATGACACTTTTTTGTAACTGGGAATATTTATCATGCTCTTACCAGTAGGTGGTGGTATTGGAACACCATCTGCAGTTAACCTACATTTCTTGCCCACGCCCACAGCACCACCTGATGCAACTGAGTGAGCAGTTACAGAACCAGCCACCCCGCCTTAAAGGGATACTGCCACAGTGATTGGTCACACATTCTATGTGTTGTACAAAGCTGTTAAGTCATTGGCTTTGATACTTGTCATTCTAAGCAATAACCAGGTACAGTGTAGCGCGAAACAACAAGGCCACGTTGACACTATAGTACTCTTTGGTAGACTGACAGTGATAAAACTGTGTCGTTCTGTTTAGTGGTGGTTTCCTTGGTAAATCAGGAAAAACACAGGATCTTCGCGACGGTCGTAAGTTTACTTCACTATCGTCACTCTGTTGGACTCTGCCATCATTATTCCTTAACAAGAATCTGCGACAACAATCCTCTAGACAACCAGGAAGTAGTCTAATTTAGGCTATTGTTTACTTAACTTTGTTACAATTGTCTTGTGATAATCTGCTGCTAATCGGTTGCACAATTACTTTATGTTATTACTGTTACACTGCATCATAACATTTTTGTCGTTTTAGAAGTTCAAAGTGATCATCTTGGCTACTTTACGTGTTTGTTTTTTTTGTCTTTATTTTATTTTATTTAACTTAACAGGGAGAATGAGTGTGGGTTTCATAGGAGCGGGTCAGTTGGCCCACGCTCTGGTGAGAGGCTTCACGGCTGCAGGTTATTTTCATTCGTTCTCTTACTTGTTTGTGTGTGTCACCTGCTATAGTTGTGTGATTTTCTGATTGTAATCAGTAATTCGTGAATCTGATTTCTCTGCATATTTCTCCTAAAGGCGTGATTGCCACCCACAGAATCACTGCCAGCTCCCCAGACACAGACCTCCCCACAGTAGCAGGACTGCGGGTGGGTAGAGAAGTAGAGACTAGGGATGTGAATCATAATAGAGCAAGTTACTACTGACACTGCTAGGGTTAGAGGTTCAATGCCCACACTAAAAATGTATGCACTCATGATACGCTTTGGATAAATGTGTCCACACTACTTGGCATGTCATATGGTGTTCTCCTTTATGATTCCATTATTGGCTCCTTTTTCTTGTGTAAAAGAAGATTCATTGCTTTTATTGTATGTAGAAGGCCTTAATTGGCTAACATTTGGTCACTTGCAATGATAAGGAAAGTGTTAAACACAATGTGGTTTTATTCTCACAGAAAATGGGCGTCAACCTCACCACCAGCAACAAAGAGGCAGTGAACAGGAGTGATGTTCTCTTCCTGGCCGTCAAGCCCCATATCATCCCCTTTGTACTAGATGAGATCGGACCAGACATCGAAGACCGTCATCTCATCGTGTCCTGTGCTGCGGGTGTCACCATCAGCTCCATAGAAAAGGCAGGCCCCAGGAGCCCTCTCTCTCATCCCTCTCTCTCATCCCTTACTGATTTATCAAGATAGATAGATAGATGGATAACATAGATGTTGAAATCGTGCCTTCGTTCAGTAGAGGCCTTGCACGGAATGTTTGTGTAGTTATCTTTCTTCCAGCATGGCTGCCTGTAACCATTGGCAACCAATTTCAAAAGAAAATACCTCATTTCTGTGAAGTGGTAGAGTAGGTCAAACACTGGAAAAACATGATATTACTGTTCCACTGTGACTTGTTTGCAAGGTACAGTAATACGATATCAATTTAGTACATTTTTGTTGATATATTTCCCATATATCAACACATGGCAATAGTTATTTCTTCCAACATGGAGGACAAATGGACATTCTAAACATTCAGTGAAAGGCCCCAATCCTGTGAGCTAATAGTAGGAGTACTACTGTAAAACCTAAACAGGGAAGTGCTCAGCATATTCGTGAAGCAGCCCCTTAGGCAGAACAGTCACAAGCTGTAACAAGAAACCTCAGTTTACTGTTCTTGACTCAGGCCTTTCTGTGTGACACTGGGATGGCTGCCATACAGTATGTGATCTGAACAATACATATGACTTGGATATATCAGATGACGTCATACAAATCAGTAAGCGCTCTACTATTGAGGAGTTTTATGAAGCTGTGGAGCTCAGTGGGTACAGCATGGCACTAACACTGCCAGGGTAGGGGCTTGATTCCACCTGGGGCCACTCATACTAAACCTGTTTGCACTGTGGGAGTTGTAAGTTGCTTTGAATGGAGTGTCCATTAGGTCTGTCCTGATTACAATTGTTTGGGCTTCGAAGCTTCAGTAGTAATTATCGGCAAAAAATCAAAGCTTCATTCTTCCTGTGTGCAAAGTTTCAATGCAGTGGGTAAATGAGAGCTATGTGGTAGATAGGTTTTCTGAAAGTGCTCATAACTAAATGTCCTTGTTTGAGAAGAACTGATTTTCAAAATCAATGTTGGATTATTATTTTGATAAAATATCTATTATGTTGATGTAGGCACATTTTTGGAGTGGTTAAAAAAACAACAAGGAGGCATTCAAACCATGATTTTGGCATCGGTTAAAGCTTCAAAGCATTCAGGTCAGCCCTAGTGTCCACTTAATAGCATTTCTACATAAAAACAAATCCATGTGTGCTTTAATTGCACTTAAATTGCACTGCGAGTATCCCAAGTCTGCTTTCCTTTTCAATAATGAGGCTACCCCTGAAATAGTGCAAATGTTTACCCCTTGTAGAAGCTGCAACTGTATCGCCCAGATCCGAAGGTGATGCGATTGATGACCAACACCCCAGTGGTGGTTCGGGAAGGGGCCACGGTGTACGCTACAGGCACCCACGCCGAGCTGGAGGATGGAAAGCTACTGGAGCAGCTGATGGCCAGTGTGGGCTACTGCACCGAGGTGGAGGAGGACCTGATTGATGCTGTCACTGGACTGAGTGGCAGTGGCCCTGCTTATGTAAGTAGGTCATGTTGAGGCGGCCTTAGACTGTGCGATGTTATTTATTTATTTATTTATTTATTTTTAATTTAAATTTTTTCAGAAATCTTGAATGACTGAATGACACGCATTGACAAGCAACTCAACCTGTGCAGTGGTTATTGGAGCACTATCTTTTCTTTACTGAATACGTGCTACATGATGAAGCCAGCTGAATGATGGCTGATGAGTTGTAATACATCATGCTTGTTAACTTGGCATGTACTCTCATTGCTCGCTAATGTTTCATTGGGTATGCACTAGGGTGGGTGGATTTTTCCAGCAGACTGACATTTTACTGAATTCCATCTATGCGTTCAGCTAGGCATTGCGGGTGTGCCCCTTCAGGAATCCAGTTGTTAGACATCTCACTGTGCCACTTCAGGCTGTGGACACACCCCATAAATTCTGACATTGCTAGAATTTGCTGTGGGTGTGCTTTGACCATTGGGGGTAGTCACAATTGCCAGCATCATTGGTAATTGACCATCTCCCATTGGGTCTCATTCATTAATCTGTTACTATGTTGTTTGTATACTTGCATGTAAAATACAGCTGTACAAAAAACATTTATCAACCTTGCACACCAGGGGAAACATTCGGATATCTGCTGTTTACTCAGCTGCATGCTCGTTCATGCAACAAGTTCATTAACATGCATTAACAGTACTACACACCTACATTTCACCATATGTGGAACAGTGAATGCTTGAAATTGCTTGAACCTGGGGCCATGGCTAAGTTTGTTTGGCCTAAGTTGTTTCTGAAATCACACAGTATAAGGCTGCCTTACTGTCACACAGACCCGTTTTTTTTTGCATTTCCCCTTATTCTACAATCCAACAACTATTTGACAACTGAGGGGTCTTTGTTTGTATATAATATTTGTGCTTTGGAAGGCATTCACAGCCGTAGAAGCTCTCGCCGACGGTGGAGTAAAAATGGGGCTGCCCAGGAGACTGGCTGTGAGACTTGGAGCTCAGGCTCTGCTGGTGAGAGTGTTTACCTTTTTAAAGTAAACAATTTGACAGGAAAACTAGTGAATGTGTATTGTAAACTTTGAATGAACGTGCCTCTGTGCCCAGTAGATGAAAATGTTTCCTGCCCTGCATGTGTGTCTTTTACAGGACATAATCCTTATTGCACTGGCCTGACGTGAATCTCCCTTTCTTCCCCAGGGAGCAGCTCGCATGTTGCTGGACTCAGAGCAGCACCCTGGTCAGCTGAAAGACAATGTGTGCTCACCAGGGGGCGCCACCATCCACGCGCTGCATGTCATGGAGAGTGGTGGCTTCCGCAGTCTGCTCATCAACGCTGTGGAGGCCTCCTGTATCAGGACCAGGTAGGTTGACAGATTGTGGTGAGATCACAGAACCTGAATTTGATAGTAATGCCAATTCATTGTTAAGTCTTTAGCAGCTTAGTCATGATCAGAGGCAAAACGGCTATGTGCTGGCTGGGCCATTAAGTCACTGTGCTCAAAGTTCTAATTATTTCAACTAGTGGTTGAACGTGGTTTGACTAGTGGTTTGTATATATGTTGGGCCGATATTGTCCGTTTTTAAAATATCGCAGCCCGCTGACATTACCATATTTTGTGGGCTCTAGCAGGCTTAATTTTAATGCTAGAGCAAAATTTTAAACTAGAGATCACAAGGAATCCGTTGATACCAATCATCTCCTGCTAGCTTAACCAGAAAGGGGCTAGAAAGGGGCTAAAAGGGCTCCAAATTTCACAGACATTTTGAAGGGTGAAAAATACTGTAATATTTTATATCCAAAGATAAGCAATATTTTGTCAGGCTAAATTCAAGCTAACAACATGTTTATTTAGGCTAATGTTATTATTTAGGCTGCTAAGCTTAGCTGTCATCAACCAGCTAAGCTAGCTGGCTAATATAGCTAACATTAGTGAACTTAAGTGCAGCATGTTTGTGTCTCATTTGTCATAATTAAATTGTTGTATTTATCAGACTAATGCATTGCCCGTTCAAAAAGTGCACGTTCAGAATGGGCAGATTGCTTGGCCCCCGGTATAGCTGCTTGCAGTGTTCTTGAGAACCGCTCATCCAATCAAGTTCACAGTTGGCACTGCACTTTCTTGGGTCCTCAACAATAAACCTGCCAAGTGTGCAGTCAATTGGATGAACGGTTCTCAAGAAAATCGAAGGACAGTCATACAGACAGAGACTCCTTCCATTTTAGTTAGACTGGTGCAGTGCCCATTCAGAGTGCGTGCCAGTTCGGAACGGGACGATTGCTTGGCCCCTGGAAGTGCTGCTTGCAGTGTTGTCGAGAACCATGGTATTGCTGCTTGCAGCGTTCTTGAGAACCGCATGTTCAAAATGTGCCCGTTCGGAACAGGCCAATTGCTTGACCCCCAGAAGTGCTGCAGTATTGCTGCTTGCAGCATTCACATACAGACCTACATACAGAGACTCCTTCCTTTTTATAGCTGGATGCAAAAAAATGTATCTTTATATCTAAATATCGGTATCAGCCATAAAAAAAAACATATCGGTCGACACTAATTTCGACTTCCTCATCATACTCCCCATCTGTGTCTCTGAGTTTATCACACCACATTAAAAACTTGTTACGATCTTGGCAGGAAAAGTAGTGAATGGCAAATAATATTCAAATAATATTGTATGATATCTTTCCTGCTATCATACACACTTCCATGATGACATATCAACTAGATATCTGCAACCGACCTTGTGGTGGGCAAAATGCCAAACGCTGATCATGTATAGGCACCTTAAGGGTGAGAAACAAATCTGAGGATCACACATCTATTTTCTCTTTTAGTTTGCCATTATGATACATTGTAGGGATACACTGACGCCACTTAATCATTGCGGATACTGCTTCTGAGTCTTAAACGTTTTAAGTATTGGCTGATACAGAGTTCTGATCCATAAGTTTTACTGAACAGTATAGAATTATAACATTAGTTACGGGTTATCGGACAAAAAATAATTTAAATATAATCAATTTTTCTCCATTGGAGAGATCTAGCATGCCTCCGTGTGCTAAAAAAATGCACAGGTTGCATACATGTTCCACAGGCTCTTGGTATCAGATGCTAGTGTTGGGTAAATTCACTGATGCCAATACCCTGTTTTAGCCTGGTATTGGCATGATTTCTGATACCAGTATCGGTGCATCTTTTATACATTGAGTCTATGCTCTACATACCGATTTCTACTGCTTATCTATGCAGGCAGCAGAGGGAGCTATATGCAAAGGAAATTTCATTGAGTTATATGTATTTATTTAATGTTTTTGCTCTCTGGTAATTGGTAATCTATTGACAGACTAATTACACTTGTATATAAAAGAATGTCTTCATAACCCCACATGCCTTCTCCTTTTCAAAAAGAGAGCTTCAGTTCTTGGCTGACCAGGAAGAGATCTCCCCTGCTGCGATAAAGAAGACCACTCTCACCAAGGTGCTGCAGCAGCCGGGCGTGAGTGGGGCAGGTGTGGGAGTCAGATCAGGTGGTATCAGCCTCTTCAACAATAGCAACCCAAGGACCAAGAAGAGCTGAACTCTCAATTCCAAGCAGAGAAATGGCACCTGTAATTGTTGCATTGTGTATGGGGATAAAGCACTAATTACCCCGGTGGTTAGTGAATGCCAGAATTCCACTCACCTCATGATGATGATACGAAATGATGATGTTATGAAATTCAAATGCCCCGGCCTTGCATTCTATTAGCAGTTCATGTTTTCCTGCTTTTCTGATTGCCTGTTTTTCTGGTCATTTACTTGTATTAGGGATAGAATGACAATTTGATGCATCTCATAGCTGAGCTGAGTCCTTAAACAGTCCATCCTCTCTAGGGCTTGGAGGTATACTGAATATGAAAGTATACCGTCATGGATCCATGCAAAGGTATGGATTTTCACTATACTGTTGTCCATGATCTATACATATTGTAAAAAAAAAAAATGCATATTGTATATTTTTAAGTTAATCAAAATATTGTTCCTTGCAGTAAAAGAAATGAAAGAAAATTGACAATTTTGAATGAAGGGGCACCATGACAATTGTATTTCAATATAATTACATGAAAAATGTCATCACATTGTAATTTGTACATGAAAACTAAATGCAGTCAAAACTAATAAAGGTATGATATGATATTTTGGCCATATTGCCCAACTCTCCTCTCCAATCACTCCTCAAAATCTTTTTAGATGAGAAGCTTTTTGTTTATTAGTACTATGCAAGGCAACCCAGCTGGACCTATAGGTCATCGTCACCACATGTTTGTCTGGTGGTTGTTATACACAGTACCGTACACTAATTATGTCAAACCCTTCCAAAAAAGTGTCATGGTAGTTTGATGGTAATTTCATTTTTATCATGGTATTGGCCATTGTATAAATAATATACCATGGTGCTGACATGATAAAAGTAATATATTGCCATTGCACCACTTTTATACTTAAATAAAATTAATGATGGAAATATCATGTTACTTTTTGTAAGGGAAAGCGAAGCATATATCACTAAAGACCGGAGGTCAGGTGTCTAGCAGTCCAAATGTTTAAAAAAAAAAAAAAAAAAAAGTCTGCTAAATACAGTATCTATTTTATATAATCACTAAACTGTGAGAACATGTTTTCCTAAAACTTGTATCAAAGATTTGGAACGAATTGGGGACTTTGTATCTATAATGGAGAGGCAATTTTCCCGCATCTAGACAGTTACAATGTAACTGTGTGATGTTTTTTTTCCATTTCCGGAAAAGTGTATTTTAATGTATCCTTTCCTTACTTGAAAGAAAAAAGATCCGTCATGAATGAAGGCACGTGACCAAACATCATGACGTCTGGCTCTAATACAAGAGAAAGGAATCAACAAGGGGAGCACGAGCGGTGAAGTGCACGCTTATCAGAAATACAGTCCGTCTCGTGAACAAATAGAGGACTTGTAGAACTACGGTATAACAATTTATTGAAGACAGGTGAGTTGGACACAAAATCAAACGGCGTTTGTGTTATGCTGAGTGTGCACACCTTTCCCTCGCCACTGACAGCCGCGAGCCATCGCGCGGGGCTGGCAGGCTGGCTGGCTGTACTGTAGGCAGCTAGCGCTAGCTAGCTGCTTTCCTGCCATGCTGAGATTATTTTGTACACACTTTAGTTGCGACTAATATTCATTTAAATTCTAGACATGGTTATGCACGACCGTGTTCTTAAATTTCAACTGTGCTTTAGCGAGTTCAGGAATTGTTCGAAGGGGAGTAATAGCAAAAAGCTGAGCACGGGGATTTCCTTGCTTGTTTGTACTGTAAGCGGGAGTTGGTTGCCAATTTCACAAGCAAGCGGTGGTGTTGTAACGTTAGACACGGTTTAAGGAATGTCAACTATGTTTAACTAGGTTGCCATTTTAATAGGTCAATTTGCTAAAGCTTATTATGACTATAGGCTTCTCGTGGGTTGTCAACACATGGACTTATTGTAGCTACGAGCTGTTCAAACCTGCTGCTTCATCACCTCGTTGTGCGCGTGTGAAGGAGCAAGCGCAAGCCGAAGCAGCGGTTGTCAAAACGAGATCAGGTTGGTTGTAGAATTTCTGATGACATTTACCAAGGATAAATGTGATTGATAAAATCTACACTGTATTTGGAACAGTTTTAAATGCATGCAAGGTTTATTTATTTGAGACAAAGGCAAATTACTTGAAATCATCGTTTCGACAGCAGTATTGAATTGGTTCACCTGAAGTGAGAATTCATTTAGCCACTGGTTAAATTACAACAATGGCATTGCCTAATAAAGCCGCTGTCATTAGCATTGCCATCTATTACTGGGTGGCAGTTTATGGTAATAGTATTTTATTATCGCATCCAGCAAACATGTAGGGATTTTTTGTTTTTTTATCATGCTGAATCATCACAATGATGAATTTAGACGTTTGAGAATCCACCCGAAACATGGCACCACCGGACAAAGGTCTATTCGGTGGATAAGGATCGATGTTTATCACCGAGCTGTCGTCATAGAGAAGATAGATTGAAATGGTGTTGATGTATAGTCCACCTCAGTCATCAAGTCATGAACATAAAGTGATGACCATCGTTACCTTTATCAATAGCCTGATCTGCATTCAGCTGAGAATGTGCATTTTATTGCAGTGCTATCATGATATACATCAACAAACATACTCCTAATGCACTTGTATCCTAAGTGCTTAGTTGTCAGCTGTGATGTCGAATCCATTTTAAAAATGCATGATAAGCAATATGTTATACCCGTGTTGTTATATTCGAGCCCCACAATGAATGGTATCAAATTAGGTCATGTATGATCTTGGAATGTATGAGAAGTTGAAAAACACCCCATCCTTGCGACTCTGGCAGCATTTAACCTCTGAAACGAAAACGGCAGTTTAGAGAAAAAAAATGTTTTCTTTGCATATTAGTGGAGTAGGCTACACCGTGTTTCCTTATAATCTAAATGCTGTGGAGTGACAGCTTGTACTTAACATTATTTAGTACCATGGGCCACAATGATGGTCTCCTTGTTTTGATGTGGCAGCTACTGTTGCCTTGCAGTATATGGCCAAGCTCAAATTAGCTGCCTATTAGAATGCAAGCTTATGGAGGGCAGGTAATGAATTATCCATGGAGAATCTCTGTGCAATTCAAAAGTCACCTTGGAAACTGTTGAGTAAATGTGCATGGGGTAAACAGACAGAAGTTACTCGTTCTTGCTCCGATATTCAACTTATTTCATCATCTCTGTTCATACGAGCTGGGCATTGAAGTGTATTTAGCAGACAGACAGTCCAGCTCCACATCAGAAGCCCAGCTTTGCAATACAGCGTAATGCCTGTCTCTGCCTTTCCCCGCAGGTAACGAGAACAGATGAGGGCCCATACAGGAGCCCAGTGGGGCTGGAGGGGGGGGG
>OMKL01137378.1:0-13803 GCA_900302295.1 Parasudis fraserbrunneri
ATGGCACCTCAGAGAAATTCATCTGAGTGAGTGCACAGCCTGAAGCAAAAAGAGTGACATATGGTGTTCTGACAACTTTTTCCAATATCAATACCAACACTTTTTCTAATACCAGAGAGGAGGGCTGGATCCCCTCGGGCCTCACCCTTGCCCTTTGCCCCTCGCAGAATCCCCATTGAAACCGGATGTTGTTTTTCTCACATCACCAAGTGTCAATCCAATCCATAAATTATACTAAATTTTGTGCTCAGTGGGTAGCACCAGTGCTACAAGTGGAAAAAGTTAGTCTGGAGCCCTCTAGGTAGCAAATTGGGCTAGGGTTCCAAAAACCAGAACTATCCCTTTAAGGCTCCGTAACTAGCTACAATAGCGAGTTAGCTAAAATTACAGCTGTTCTATGTATCGGTGTGCATTTCAGTTTAAGACAGTTTGCAGTAAAGCCTGCATGTATGTCGGGTTGGCAGGCACAGATTCCTTTTTGCTTATCAAAGGTATCAAATTGAGTTTTTGACCACTAGTTGAATAAATGAGCGCTACAGAGCACGCGCACGACAATGCACAAGCGTGGGTTGACGTAGAACACAAAAGGAATGCGTCTTCCAATTGATTTGTCTATACGATCTCCCTCGAAATCTTCACAAAAGAGGTCAGACTCCTTACAACTTTGCCAAAACCAAAACCGAAAGTTAAACTTAACACGGATGCAATACAAACAATATGGAGAACAAAGAAAACTGCAAAAATTGACTTTGCAAAGATTGCATGAAGTTGGAAATGTATTCAGCTCGTTGACTACAGAACAATAGAAAACAGTCTGTAACTTGTTTTCGTTACAAACAAAAATGAGTTGAGAAAGACTCTGTTGGATACCTTTAATGTGACAAACTATGAACTATGATCGTGCGATATCATACGACATAGGTTTGTATTAAAGATTTAACGTGGCCTCAGGATGCACAGTGATATCAGACCATTGTGTAGGACTTACATTCTTGGATCAGACGCCTCAAAGCCAGCGCGGTTGAGGTAGTAGCCTGTCACTGCATCGGGGATCTGGGAAAAAATAAATAGGTACGACTCAAGCGTTAATCAGGTTTACAATTTCCAACAGTCTTGTCCAGTGTCTTGCTTTGACTGCAATCGGCCCCCATTTTTGAAGGACCTAATTGCAAATCAACACGCGTCTGCCAAACGTCCTGCAGCAGGACCAGAATAGTGGTCGACTGATATGGGTTTTTCCAACAGCCGAAGCGGATCCCGATATTTAGAGAGCAGGGCGGCTGATGGCTAGCTAACTAAGCTGGTTGATGACAGCTAGGTTTGCAGTTGCCAACATTACAATTGTACTAGGATATTGGCCGATACCGATATTTTTTTAAATGGCCAATATATCGGCACACCGATGTATCGGTCGGCCACTTAGACCAGAATGTGTTATGGATTCCGCCTGTGACCGAATCTGTCTTGCTTACAACTCATCATTTCGAACACGGATTGGCAGGACATACCGTGGGAGTGTAGTCCTCCAGCTGCATGAGGAAGTCTGCCAGAGGCGTGGTGGAGATGGCGGGCTTCACGTCCCCGTTGGCGATGCCCCCGGGAACATAGACGCCATTGGACACCGATGTGTCTGATGACGGCGTCACCATGGCAACGGAGGTCGAGGCTGAAACAAGAGGCAGGTTTGACGTATATTTTTTTAGGGCTATTCCACCTGGATATATCAGTGCTTCATAGAGTATAGTACAGACTAGTATAGTATAGAAAAGAATTTCAAGACGTTGCAGCTCTCGTTTCAACATCACTGAAGCATTAAAACAAGATATCCCAGAAAGCTACGCTAACCCCCCCTCAGAGCTATCAGGCCTGAGAAATCAGACAGCTGGGTTGCAAGGAAAAATACTTTGACTATAGTCAATAGTAAATTAATTCAGTAAGATGCTGCTGTGCTTGAGAACACACATTACACCTCTATAATAAAGCATAAGAAGGCCTAGTAAGCCTACGTGTTCATTTTTATTCAAGTTCTAAGATTAGTTAATTATAGAATTTGTTTTTTTTAAAGACCTAATCTAACATGAGAAAAAACTGACCCGCAATTAAAACAACACACTCACAGCCTACCCTACCAGCTGTATTTGAACAACAATGTACGATGCAAACTCATATGAAGCTAAGAAAATGAACAGGGCCCCGTGGGTATCGGAAATGGTATTGAATATCAATATCTTTCAAGGTATTGTATCGAAGTTAGAAATTCCAGTATTGTGACAAGTGACACCACACATGCAACTCAGATTTCAGGGAGGTACAGAGAAGCTCTCCCTCTCCAGGGGAAGAATGTGAAAAAGGTGCTCTGGTGACATATTCAAAGACAGCCTCCAAGACAAGTTAACCATTAAAAAAAACAGGTTTATGAGTGGAGGGGATCTTAAAAGTATGAAAACGAAGTCAGAAATCTTGTGTTATTGATTCAGATCTACATTTTACTACCTACATCAAGTCAATAACAAAATCAGTCTATTATCGTGTTACAAATATAGCAAGAATTAGAGGATACATGTCCAAGCAAAACATGCTAATACTAAAACTAAATCACACCTTCATCTCCAGTCTTTTTTCAGGTCTCCCCAAAAAAAGCATTTATGCAGCTACAGCTTATTCAGAATGCCGCTGCTAGAGTCCTAACAAAGACTAATAGAACTGACTTCAAAATACTACTGCTATGTGCTAGTCTATAAATCACTCGATGGCTCAGGGACAAAATACATCTCTGACTTGCTTCTACCATATGAACCCAGACCATCTGGGACCGGTCTGCTAACTGTTCCTGGAGTTAAAACAAGACACGGTGAAGCAGCATTCAGAATGCTACACATGGTAGCATTCTGAATAGCAGAAGATCTCAGATTTGCACCAACTCTGACTATTTCCAAAAACAGGCTAAACACGTGCATGTTCACTATTGCTTTTAATTAAAATATGTGGGGAGGGGGGGCATTAACATTTTTGGTAACTAGCTATAAAGAATCAAGCAAACATTATTGTCCACATAATGAGCCTCTCGTTGAGTCTGTAGAGCAACACCAGATTTTGCGTCTTGATCACATAACGTAACGTTAGTTGGCTGGCTGGTGACTTTGCTGGAGTTGTTCATGTTCACAATTATTGACTGGCTTGACCTTGACCATAACATATATGTTTCAGTCGTAACTTTAACTTGACTCCCAGACAATTAACACATTAGGTTTTAACGCTAACGTTACTAGCCTGGCTAACACTCGCTATGGTTTGCCTTACATATAACGTTACGTTACCATTGGTCGTGACCGCTGGGGTGCTGCTGGCGTTAGTTGTAGGATTATTTGCTATACAATTGCTTGATGTTGAAGATGTCGTGGATGAGCCTCCTGTTGTGACAGCCTGATTATCCATGTTCAGAGAGCTAGGTTATTTATAGCTATCGTTTTCGTCCTTCGCTGGCCTAAACAGCTTGGCAGTGCTTGTTTAGCTAGCGCGGAAGCTAGCTAACGTCAACGAAGCCCAAATGTCCAAATCTAATTCAGAGTTAGCTACGAAGAGTTACGTTAAAATACAATTGTGCTATGTCTTACACCAATCTTCCAAGGGAACTTAGAATACATGAAAATTGTGTAAACTATCTTGATGTTTTGCACTATCCTAGGTAACTAGCTAGCTAGCACATACACACAGCAGACCTGACCACCATGTCATGTGACCAATGTGAAGCTATTAAAACAAATTGTGGGGAAAAACGGCTCCAGTACAGCAGATGGCGGTATGCGCCTTATTTTGGTGGGCTCAAAGCTGTTAAGGAAAAGGCTGTCATAAACTGAAATGAAGTTAAGACAATTGAACAAATTACATATGCTGTTGCTGAAGCAGCCAGAAAGGTAGAAGGGAGAGCCAAAGAGAGCGAGACAGGAAAGTCTTACACTGGAAAAGAGATATTTGGTACATGTATGAATAAGATTATGTTTTTGACGTGTTTTTGCTATGGTGATCCAACTGTGTGACAGAGCATAAGAGCAAATCAGGTAAGATCAGGGCTATTGTTGATGCAGCTAAGAAGTTCCTTGATATGATGGATTTGACAGGAGTAGTAGATGTATCTTATATTTTGTAATATGAATATTGGTAATATCCAAATTAAACTGAGAGGCAGCAATACACCGCGATGCGTCAAGTTTGCCGGAAGAAGAGAGGCTTTCTTGGTAAACCTGTGTTGTGTAGTAGAGTATATTTGCTTGTAGACTGCGGGCGACTGAACCAAAGATACTAAACACCGGGCACGGTTTTTGGAAACACTGCCATATGCATATGGGACAACACATGTAAGGTACATAACATAACGTTACACTGTTTCTATTTGACAAGGGGTCATTTATGGGAGAAAAAAAAATAAAGTTTAGCTCAATTCTAGCATTAGTCAGTAATTTACGCTATCGGTAACGATCCCTAGTCGACCTAAGCTGCGTTCAGTCAGTCCTCGTAAAGTCGTACATTTGTCATATGACCAGGTCATACGAGGTGATAGCATATGGGTTCTTAATACTTCCATGGTTAGTTAGGACAGAAAGTCAATCAGATCCAAGGCAGCAGATTCAGCCAGATTATTCAACATTTCTTTTGTGTTGCAGGTGATTTGATCAATTTTTAGGAATAAATTCTGATTATGTCTCCTGATACTCCATGTTCATAGTAAAGTATGTTTGCGCCACAGAAGGTGAAAGTTCACTGATACATCACAAATCGTAAACGTCCTGATGCCTTGTGGTTAATCTCTATAAACAGATATCTGCATATGAATGCAGAATCTGTAGGCAAGGGACATAGATTTGGGTGTCGGAAGCGTTCTGGTTTCCATTTGTATTCCCGTTGTCGTCCAAGTAGTATTGACCAATCACGTTTGGGCGTAGATGGAACTTGAAATGTAGTCTGCGATTTCTACAGGAACACGCTTTGGTTGTATGCAGGTAAACAGTCCGTGTGGGGAGCGAAAGGCAGAATGGCGTCTGGATCTAAAACACCTACAAAAAGTATCGATATTTGTGTATTGTGTGGAGAAACAAAGTCTTCGCCCGGATATTGGCCGTGAGCATAGCGAGCAGCCAGCAGCTACACCGGAAACCCCGCAACATTGGCCGGTGCCCTCGGAGGCTAAATCGTCATCAGAAAAGACGATAGCTGATGGGTACCGAGATTGCCTGGTGGTAAACTTGGTCATTTCTGCCTTGACGAAGGCGTTCATGTGGTGTGGGGTTTATCAGGTGGACGACTTTCCGAACCAAAAGTAGCACTTGAACGGACCACCAAGTCGGACAAATGATGTCAGAAAGTCGGGGGAAAGCTCCTCCTACAGCCTTGAAGCTACCACCTTCAAAATTGCCGGGCATCTTCAGGGTATGTCCGTGGGATGTGCTTGTACTTTTCGTATGGATAGCTCACTTCTACCCTTTCTTTCACTAGTTTTTTCATTTCTTTTTTTTCTCATAGACTTATAAAGGGGCATGGCTATTATCAACTTTTAAGCTAGAGCCTTCCAACTTGCTATACAACTTAGGACATGCCCAACTAATAACTAATGGAATGTTGATTCCACCCTCCACCCCCACACACACATACACACTCACCTTTCTTCTCCTTTTTCCATCACTCCATCCTACATATAACCCCTTATTCACCGATTTTTAATCCAGGACGGCTCGTTGGACTTAGTTTATTGACATATGACCCTTTCTTAAGTCCCACCCTTTTCCTGATTGGTCTATCTTTGATCCCGCAGAACTATTTAAGAGTAGGGGGATGGCTTGTTGGAAATTTTAACATCTTTCTGTCGATTACAGCTTGGCTTTGTCAAGCCAACTTAAAGTTTGTTCGCAAATGTTACATTCTAGTTTACTTACCAACTTTGGCACATGAACGCAAGCAGCATTCAGATGAAAAACGTCACGACATTCGCTAGCTCGGACCAATCCGAGTTCCCGAGGATCATGTGAACGCGGCATTAGCCCCTCCCATGGCTTTGGAGATGGTGTTTTGAAATTTGGACGAACACTATTCCAAAGCCACTGTCATCGATTTGGCTCACCTGTGGTGTCCATATGGGGTTGCTCCATGGTCGTTCTAACTTGCTGTAAAACTACTACTACTTTGTGCACTGTTCCGGCTTCGTTGTAATTTGGTGAGTAATGGTCTAGTTCTTACACAATATGAACTTTTGTGGCACAATACTAGGCTGAGCATTTTCACACAGAAGATGTCAGAAGACACAAAGTGTCAAAGTAAAAGTAAAAGTGGGTTATCCGCCGAGTCTGATACACGCCACTCTCTTGAGTAGAGCTTTTACTATTTTACCCGTTCATTGTCTATGGAGCAGCCCCAGATTTCTCATCCCAGTGACATCACTGATTGGAGGGCTCTCTTCATTGAAATCTCTTGATTTCTAGCTTTAGAAGAGAATGGTGCATGTTCACAAATACTGACTGATCTGTCCTAGGACACAGGAAGAACATAATATGAATTCTTGAAATGGGTGGCATTCCCCTTTAAGCCCACATGCAACTTTGACGCTGAATAAAAATGTTATTTAGTATATCATGTTCTTTGATGTCTTATTCATGAAGTTCTTTTGTGAAATTGAGTTTTTATGAACAAATCAGATGTGTGGTAAATGAATTGATGGTTATGTATCAGCTTCTCTGGCAAGCTAAAACTTGGGTACTGAGGTGACCCTTAAAAGATCACATTTTCATGGTATTTCTAGTTTTCTTTTGGATAGTTACCGATACTTATTGTAAAACTAGGAGTTTAATGTTTTTATTTAAAAAAAAGAAAGAAAAATGGCCAGGGTTTGAAGTCATAGGAGGATAAATTATGGTTTATGGTTACTTTTGTCGGACTAGACAATGAGCATGTAAATATCTTGTTAATGAATGAATTAATAGAATAATTAATTAATAGAATAATAACATGCTTTTCACCAAAAATCACTGCTGTCCCCTTTAAACCCAGTATGTTCCCATTACAGCCATCTCCACTGACTTTCAATGCAATGTGTGTGAAAAAAACAAACAAAAAAAAAACTAGCATAAACATGTTTTGAGAGATTTTTCAAGATATAATGGAGTTCAGGTTTCAGATATAATGGACTCATCTGCTGATCTGCATGCTACCATTGCAAGGTTTCAACCTCATTACATTTGGTCCACATTTAGATGCTAACAGCAGGCTTCAGGACAGGTATTCAAGCCAAATGACAACACATATTAAAAGTTTACTTCAAAATGAGTCATTCTCATTGGATTTCTGCTTTATAGAAATAAATGAATATTGCGACAGTCTAACATGTGTGGTAAGTTGCGCTTGATACATGCTAACGGTACAAAAAGTAGACCGCGCAGGCCTCCTTCAACTGCTTGAACTTGATGATATGATGCATGTTCAGACAAAATATATTGAAAGCTGACAATTACAGATTTTAGTACAATAAGTTTTCACTGTTTAGAAACTTGATGGTTTTAAACATGAAATAATAAAATGGGCTCATAGGGATCACACTAACACACGTTAGTACCCTATAAGCCCATGCTGGACTTTTGACATATTTGACCTTATTTCACATGAAAATGTTCTGTAAATAAATGAATACATCATTTTGCAAATTAGAGATGAATCTTTCTGGGCGATATCATTATGATAATTTATCATCTTTCAATGGGAACATATTGTTATGAAATCGAGATATCGCGATACACAATTTTTCTGTCTATATCGATAATAACAAGCACATATTAACTTAAATTTCTCACAAAATCTTATCTGAATTATTGGAGGGAATGTCATCTGAGAATTGCAGTTTTAGTTTTATGTCACACTTCACGTTACTTTGGATCCTCTTTAGTCTAGAGGATTATCCTCTAAACGGTGCGTCGTTCTAAAGTTCACAGGGTGCCACCATGCCGTCCCCCGTTCGTGTCATCGTGGTGGGAGCCGGGAGCCGAGGCGAGGGATACTCGGCATTTGCATCCATCCATCCTCAACGGATGCAGGTCAGAAGAGCAAAAACTAAAAAAAATCACTCAAAATATGATGCGGTCAGTATGTGTAAGCCATGAGAGTGATTCTCTGGGATGGATTTCCTAAAAGCTACATACAAAACGAAGATATTTGTAAACTGAAACTACCGAGATGATCTGCAACAACAACAGTCTACCTCTGAGAGACCCATATCATAACTAGACATTTACTGTCGGTGGCTGACGGCGGGTATATCCTCGAACGGCCCGAATTCTCAATCCACCTTTTGACCACGCCCCTAATCCGAGTCGTTTAGGAGTTGTTCATGTTTTTAGTTTTATGAGAATAGCGCCATCATGAGGCCAGATGACTTAGAACTTCACAGGTCTCCTTGCTATTGTAAGGCAAACATATTTGTCAAGTTTGGTGGAAATCAGAATCACTTCCTGTTTACCATGTGTTTTTCCGAAATTTGATTGGATCTGGCGGTCATATGGTTTGGCCTATCAATTATCTAAATAACACATGTAAAGATGTTAATCCCCAGATTCCACACAGCAAGTTTGGAGAGAATTAATATACCCGCTGTCGGCCATCAACATATGTCTAGTTTTTTTATATGAATGATTATGACTACACCATTTGGTAGATCCTTTAGCCTAATTCCTGGTTTCTTGAACTCTGGGTCGAGACCTTAAAGGGGATGCAAGTTTGTGTCTGGTGGTCAGGTTACCAAATGAGCATTTGACTACTGGGTTGCATTTTCTCAGTTTTGGTCCTGGGCTGCAAGTTTTAAAGGGAAACTCCATCGCGCAACATTTGTCTCATTTGGTAGAAGGTTTTCGGCAGTACAAATCATACAAATATGTCTGTGTGGTATGCGGCTGGACAAAGCCAAAGATACTGAATATAAGAAAGATTACACATACCAAGCTGTGCCAATGGGATGAAAATGGAACAGTTCCTGTCTCCTAAATGGGCGGGACTTTTACACAGACTTGTTTCCATCCAAGGCTAATGTAATGTAGGCTAATGTATGTAACGCGAGAACAGAGTTCTCCGTGCATGTAAACGTAGCCATGGGGAGATCGCAGTCTCAGACGAAACAGTTTCCCCCTGGATCTACAAGTCAGAAAAACGTCCAAAACATTGGGGTAAACTGAACCTGTGCCTGCGCTAGTCTCCTAAGGGTAGGGGGCTGTGTGCCCACGCTGTGTATAACCCACGTGACACAAAACAGGAAATGAGAACGAGTTGATTCATCTCCCTTCTGAAATGTCTTTGACACAGCACCTTGGAGAATCCTCGTATTTGCGGCACATGGCTTTGGTACAGTGATGTCACTTGTAAAAATTATTAGAGTGGAGTTTTAATCTCCTGCACCCCACCCTCAAACTTGTGTCTCAGAGGGAGAAATTTGTAGACGGTTGAGAAGGTGAAAGTGCACTTCTCCCTTTTGTTTCTGCCGAGCATGCACATTTATGAATACTCCCCCACCCCCCCCCCAAATATCACAAGGTTGAAACCCTATGGGGGAATTTCCCTTCAAGAGCCCCAACTCTTTAACTAAGACATGGTTCATCTAGATGGCCTATGACCACATTTTATCAAAAGGTTTTTAGATGTGAAGTACCTCTTAGATTGACAATATCACTCTTTGACTCACTCATTGCTAGCCACTCTGTCCCTAGTGGCAGTTCACAGGCATGACATATTCTATTTAAGGTTTTTTATTTATTAAGCCAGCAAAAATGTTTATATTATGATAACATTAATAACTCAAGTCTCTGATTCACTTCAGGTCGTTGGAGTGGCTGATCCCAGGAAATTTGCCCGTGAAAAGCTTCAACAGCAGCATAGAATAGCAGACGACAACACATTTGAAGGTGAGCATCAAAACAGAAATCGCACATGACTTCCTTGACCCGCAAGTGCTCTTTTCCCTCTGCCTGTATCGCTAGGCCACTGGATTCTGAACATGATTTTGTTTCTAAATAGACTGGCACAATATAGTAGAGCGAGAGAAGTTTGCAGACGCTGTGTTGATTTGCACTCCAGACCGTCTTCATAAGGTAAACTTCGTACATCACTTTGAAGTATTTAAAAGCGAACATGTTATGTATCTTTTCGACAATTTTACATGACTTTCCTTGCATCTGTGGAATATGTTGAAGTTTTTTTTGCAAAGAATCTAGTCTAAATCTAATTTAAATAATTTATTTTCCAGCACCTCTTTCTTCCCTTTTTTGGTGGGTGTAGCACACACCAAATTAGAAGTTAATCATTTCCTTCCTTGCACACACTCGAAGAGTAAAAAAAAAAAAAAAAACGTTTACAAACTGGGCAGTAGATTAGGTAGGCCATGTTCTAGCTAATTGATAAATCAAAGCTAATTCATCCTCCTATGACATCACAAACTGGAATAATTTGCAGCTTGTTAAGGGGTGTTTGAGTGAAGCCTGAGTATCCAGTATGCTGTGCTTCATGCTTGAGCAGGCACTTTCCCATCACCACCTGTTGGTGATTTTTGGACCTGGTCAATGCAGAAAACCTGCAGGGTGAGGAGAGGATCCATGTCCAGCATCCGTATAATCACAGACAACTCTTTCTCCTTCTTTTTTTTTGGCCCACATATGACATTCCTCATTGGCAAGTTAACATGTTGATTTTCCAAAAAAGAATAATTTGAGCATTGGCCTATGATTAGTTAGTTAGTTACCTTCCCCTTGTGTTCCATTGTCAGTCAAAGCCCACCAAAGATTATCTACAGAAGAACCATAATGATCAAAGTTTTTTGGATTTTCTTTTTCCATGTCAGAATTCTACCAGTCTATAGCTTTAATGGACAGTAGCCATTGTGTCACCATCATTAGAATGTTCAGTTCCCAACATTCTGATCTCATAATGGAGATGGTACACCTGAAAGGGTAGGGTAGGATAAACGTGTTAATTCCATGAGTTCTTGGGTTGGTTTAACCCAAGAACACAACCTGACTACCTTGGCCCTCAGGAGGAAACTAGGTGTGGTCTTCAATACTTCAATGCCTCATATGCCCAATGCTCGGACCCCTGCTAATATCTGCTTTATTTAATTAATTTATTAACGGGATCCAGTGACTTCCTGGATGTTAGGCAAGTCAAGCAGAGAAGTGTGAGTGTGGAAGATCCATCGGTTGGTTTAGACTTTTCATAGGCAATGTTGGCGATAACAATAATTTGAAAGAGCTAACACCAGTGTTATCCTTTTAAAAATGAGACTCAAGTAGAAGTAAAAGGCTTTTGAAAGTACTCAAAGTAGTTTTACCTAAAACACAAAACAAATTCAATTACAGTAACTAGAATAAATATGATTAGTTACTTTCCGCCTCTTCTAATGAATGATATTGCATCGCTAATCTGAACTATCACTGAGCTTTCTGATATGCAGTCATTCTACGTAGTATGACTGAGCCATAGTTCATTGTTAGCCTAACTTGTCTGTTTCAGGAGCCTGCAGTGGCACTGGCCAAGAAGGGCTACCATGTCCTACTGGAGAAACCCATGGCAGTGAGTAGTTTGCAAGCAATCTCTATCCTTGAAGCACACTCCTACACAGAGAGTTGGACGATGTTTCACTGTCAAACAGCTCCACCCTAAGAGGAAGTAAACGAACCGGTGCTACTTATACTCATGTTATTTTCCCTTAACATATTAAATAAATAATATTATATTAATTCTATATAATCATATATCTTTTTTTTGGTCTACTTTATAAATAAGAACCAAAAATGAGTTGAAAAGAGTTAAATTATTTCATTTCACGGCGTCTGTGCAACCATGTTTATTCACCGTGTCCATGGAAACGATGACAAGCCCAGCCATAAAGGCGTGGTTTCCTTACGCAGAAAAGATAGTCCGTTTACTTTTCTGATAACTATAACGCTGTATAACTCATAAATGTTTAGACAAGATTAATATTTGGTTGTTTGTGGTACTATGTATACATGCAATTCAAAGTGAGTACCGCATTTTCTTTCAAACTATTTTGGAGGTCCGTTTTGGTTTCAGTAATGAGGCACTTGGGGCAGAGCTGTTTCGCAGGCTGTGTGATGTAAAAAGGCGTAGAGGCAGCTCTGCCTAGGAGTGTGTTTCTTGCTTTCAAATTTCATCTCGGAAAACAGCCATGGGACGGATTCCATTTTGTTTTTCATTCAAACCCTCACCCCTCAGCCATCAGATCAAATGTTGACATTTAGAGGATAAGGCTGGCGTAAAAATGTTTCTTTTTCTTATTGTCGTAATCATGGTCACGTAGCTATTCTAGTTCTACTGCGAGCCTTATCTCGGGATGCAACAAATGTTTAACAAGTAGAATAATACAGCATCGTGCACATAGTCTCAGTGATGACTTGCACAGGGGTTGGAGTACAGTACAATGGAGTCCTCTGACTTCCAGATATGAGCTTGAATCTAGTGTTGGCTGGATGGACCATACTTGTTAGTCGGAGAAATACATTGGAGGTTTTGGGCTTTTTGTAGGTTATGTTGATAATATGAAAAGAAAAGAAACTAAGCCGGCCTTGTCCCTTATGCTGTCCGCATTATAATGGTGAGGGAGTATAGGGGGTGGTGCAACTTGAGACACCGTTGCCACAGTTACATATAATAAGTACGTATTTGAAAGAGTCCTAACTGTGTGATTGCCGCCTCTTGGCAGAGATCGCTATAAATTTAGAACATCTTCAAAACTCACATTTACACCTCAAACTGCAGTGAATTATACGTTAACTCAACATAAAATCATATCCCATTCATTATTTTCCCCAAATGTGTTTAATCTTGTTTAGTAAGTAACTTTCATTCTGTTGTTGCTGACATCTTTACAAAAAAAAAAATAATAATAATAAAAAATAAAAGTTGACACAAACACGGACACAAATGCATTGCATTGTGGGTCATATTTGGGGCTGAAGTGGACAGATTTGATCACTTGCTCCTGCTGCCTCGTGGGTTGAGGGTGTTTGTGTGAACTTGGCCTGCATCCTTCATGGATTGGACTGACAACATCCGGTTTCAATGGTGGATAGGGCGAGGGCAGAGGGGACATGAATGATGTGAATGGGATCCAGCCATGGTGATGAGTGAGCGCATTATCAAACGACCAAATGTATTGATTTGGCTACAATATCCAAAGTCATCTTAAGTTGGGAGAATCTGTCCGGGAAGCCCTTGCATCATTCAAATCGCACACCGTGTTTGTGTGCGTGATGCTTTTCAGACAACGGCCGAAGATTGCACAGAGATCGTGGAGGCTTGCGTTCAGACCGGCGTGATGCTAACAGTATGTCACGTTCTTCGATACGACCCCGTCATCCACAAGATAAAGGTAGGCGACGCGAAAAGTTTGCCGCGGGACAGTTCTGATGGTTTAAGCAGAGTTATTAATGAATCGATCCTCTCCGACAGGAACTCCTAGATGCTGGAGCCGTTGGTGATGTGATCCATATCCAGCACCTAGAACCGGTGAGAAAGCATTTATGTGTTTACCGGAGAATGCAGAAAAATGACAATATTGTGAATCTTGCCAATGTTTCTCATTAAAGTCAAACAGCACTTTTTGCATGTGTACTGTTCTGGAAGAGGTGGTATGCATTTCCACTTAGTATGTCATATGTCCTCCCTGTTTTTGTTTTTATGTGTTCCTTATTCTCAACCACGCATCAGAATAATCAAGGGTGCTGTTGTTCTAAAAGTACTATGAGCTACTGTTTGACGTGACTACAG
>OMKL01137379.1:0-10000 GCA_900302295.1 Parasudis fraserbrunneri
TAATGATATGGGACACCCCAAAGCAGCATCACTGCCATAGAGGTTCATTCTGACTTGTTATGTAATAGATGGACCATCCAGTGATGTTACCCAGACACATTGCCTTTGTCATGAAAGCAGTGACAGAGGAGAAGTATTAAAGTTGGGTCCTCTTGACATATAGGTCTCTTCATGGTTGAAAAGGACCACACTGAGCTAGAATACACCGATGGCTGGTGCCAGGCTAAAAGAGGGTATCGGTATCGTAGAATTTCCCCAATACTAAAAGCGAGCCATGTGTAACATGCAAGAAATCAAAGTAAAGTGACTTGTTTTTTTTTTCATTGTAAGACGGAGTTTAGATATCTCTAATGGAGCAAAAATGCGTTATATCTCAATCATTTTTCTTCAATAACCCCAAAACAATGGTCTATGTCTGTGGTAAAAGGAAAGGATCAGATCGACACTCTATCGGCCAATACTTTACGTTTAGCCTTCAGCCTGACGGTTCCCAGTGAAAATGAGTGGAAGTAGAGAGGAGGTCTGCTGTGGTTTTACTGGCGTGCTCCATCACTCCTCTAATCGCAAATCTAATCTAATCTAACTATCTAACTATAATGGAAGGAGTCTCTGTCTGTGTGTCTGTGTGTCTTTCCTTCGCATATCTCTAGAACCGTTCATCCGATCGACTTC
Source organism: Parasudis fraserbrunneri (assembly GCA_900302295.1). NCBI lineage: Eukaryota > Metazoa > Chordata > Actinopteri > Aulopiformes > Chlorophthalmidae > Parasudis > Parasudis fraserbrunneri. The sequence goes on from OMKL01137379.1 coordinate 673, forward strand.
ACGCTTGACGGGTGCATTGTTGAGGGCTCAGGTAAGTGCAGCGACAAATTTGAAGTTGATTGGATGCGCGGTTCTCGAGAACGCTGCGAGCAGCACTTCAAGGACGCCAGGCAATCGGCCCGTTCTGAACGGGCACGCGCTCCGACCGGCTGCTTTCTGAACGGACAGAGCACTAGTGAGAGAAAATCTCATTACTCTGTATGATATTACCTCTTTATCATTTCATAGCTGATATATCATCACAGAGCTGTCCCTCTCTCTCTCTCTCTCTCTCTCTCTCTGTGTCTCTGTATTCATGTTTGTTTGTGTGTGTGTGTGTGTGTGTGTGTTCCTTACCCTAGGCTCTGTGAGACGGTTGTTCCTCTGGAGGACCCGATCATCACTGAGACCACCTCCACACTGCAGGAATGGGGCGTGCTGTGGAAGCAGCTCTATGTGGTCAGTGGCACTGCGTTGTATTTACAGTACCTCTCGCTCACGTCAACACACCCACAGTGGGTGTTTACTGTGCATCTTGCACACATCAACACACCACAGAGGGCTCATGCATATTAACATTGGATTTACATTACCGAGCTGGTTTGAGGGTTAAAAAAAGATGAAGAAAAAAAAGCACTTGCAAAAGGAGATTGCATCCATCACTGTTTGATTCACGTGCTCTCAAGGGATTTGATGGAATATATATTTTTTCCCAACGGTATGCAGTTTTCATCCTCCTAATTCAACACCTTGTATAGCCTGTCTCACCTGTGTCACCAGGGAATAGCATGATGAAAGTTAAACACAGCTCCAGCTCCTTAAGACATTCCCCCTAACATGTCATTCTGTCACTCCATTCTACATGTTCATTTACTATCTATGTAGGACCAGGAATAACGGTCGGCCGTAGATAATGGCCCTTGAAGCTGTCATATGCAATTTCATGCCGTGTCATTTTGCGATTGCTTTAGATCTTGGCCTGACTTTGTCAGTTCCAGCCTCATCTTAAGACCCAATACTGCTCCACCACCTTCAGTCAGCGTTTGCCTGCGAAAATGATTACTGGGAACCTAAAGCACCCTTAATACTGCTAAGTGTCGAGAGGCCAGGCAGAAGTGGTGGTGGTGGTGGTGGGGGGTTTGGAGGTTGGAGGAGCTGAGTGGATGTGTTGCAGAGCTGGCAGCGTGTCTTTACGTAACCCCTCAGTGAGGACTGCTCATGCTCAGAGCAACTAAGGAGCCTGGGGCATGGCTGTGGTGATGTAACTTCCTCTCAAGCTCAACTAATGCAAGCCACTGATTTAACACACTGCTCATTTTTTGGTGCTCACCCCCTGTGTGGTGTGGGCCGAATTGCCACAGCTTACATCCATAATAACAGGATAATGTCATTGGCTAGATGTTTCTATGTATTTCTCATCGAGAATAAATAAAGGTTGAATGAGTGAATGAATTTCCTTACGGTAGCCAATTTGAATTCATGGTGGTACCCTGGGAAGCAGTGACCTAAGCATAGCTGTGTATCTGTTATAATGTACATAATTAGCCCAACAGCGTAGATGTCCAAGAGCCCTCATCAACTCTGAAAAAAATATTTGTCTTGCAACAGCTACCAGGCTTTAGAGAACATGGAATAGTTTCCCTCATTAAATTTACATGAGCATTGTAGCGCCGCTTAATCTTTGCACTTATGTAAACAAACCTGGCTGGTAATGTGGGCTTGTCATACCGTTGGGGAGAACAGAAAATGCCTCAATTAAAAACGGCGTCCTTGGTGCGGGGAAGGGATGGTGATGAAGCTCTGTATCATTGTGAGGTCAAACCAGAGCTGAGAGGGATTTTAGTTTGAGTTTGTTTTAGTTTGGGAAAAAGGCAGGAACCACACATGGTACAGTAAATAACAGTAGTTCCTCTTACCTCTCCATAATGGTGGAATGGTGGAAGAAACTATCATAGAGGTCCCTTTCTTTTTAATAGAAAATAATGTAATTGACTTTGTTTATGCAGCATATCTCCAGAAACCACTCTTAATTATCAGACCAAAAACTGCATAATTACTCTGTGTACTGTCAGTCCTACCGCACTCAGTATTATGCAGTCCACCAATTAGCTTTTGTGAAAAATAAATAATCATGTTTTCAAGTTCTAGCATCACAGATATGAGTTCATGAGTATTCAACCACATACACGATATTGGCTGCAGAGTGGCCATCACCACACATTTGATTTCATTGCTTTCACCTGCTCTCATATAAATCTAATTTAATATACTATATACTATATTACTATACTATTATATACATATACAGTATATATTATATAGACAATATTCAATGGGCATCTCAGAGGTTGACTATTCATGAAATTATATGGAGGTAAGCGTGCTAAAAAGTGAAAATGTTCTACCAAAGTAACGCTCTCTGCTACTGTAACTTGCAACGGGATTTCTCCTCCCCGCTATTCCTCCCCAGCTGAGTTCATTTCTTTTGCTTTGACCAATAGAAACACAAGGTGGATCTGTTCCACAAGCTGCGTCACGTCATGACCGAGCTGATCGACCTGCGCCGACAGCTGATCCAGGGTCACCTAGCCCAGGACCAGACCCGCGAGATCAAGCGACACATCACCGTTCGGCTGGACTGGGGAAATGAGTGAGTTACGCTCTTGTATTAGATGTACTGTAATCGGGCAAGGAGACGACTGAAGGCATGCCCAAGGTCACTGGACTTTTTTTATTAGTATTAGATTGTTGGCCACCAAAGAATGTGTAATTTCAACCTTGGCATCGGAGACATTCTCAACACTGTGTGTGTGTGTGTGTGTGTGTGTGTGTGTGTGTTTGATGTCCATGCCATACTATATGATGTGATTTTATGGTCATTTAGCAGATGAGTGAATCCCAAGCGGCTTAAAGTCAATGCACATATTCAGCCCCTGGAGGAATTGTAAATCCATATTCTTGCTGCCAGCTTCCAACTCCTTCCAACACAGCTGACATAGCTAGCTATCGAGAGATAAGGATGTCAGGCGTCCTGCTCAGCCAAGGAAGAGCATTAGGTGGAGGGGCCATCTGTTGTTTTTTTAATGTGGGATTCAATGCATTTCACTGTGTAACTACTTGTTAGCTGGATTTGTCAACATCAGTGACCATTGTATGTGAACTTTATGTATGTATGTATTTGTATGCACTTTGGAATGGAGGCCATTCAGGAGAGTGAAAAAAAAACTCTTCATAGTCTAATGTACAGTTGAAAATACCTCTAATTATATGTATCAGAAGGAAACCACAACATAATTAATGGAACTTATTTCCACATCACTGTGTTCTCTTTTGTGCTAACCCACTGTATGTGCGGAAGTGGTCTAATTTGCCATTTTATTCGTCAAATACCCTTAGGTTGTGGTGGCACTGATAGTGTTCCAGGAATTTAGGCCACACAAGACCTATTTTATTTGGTAGCATGCACAGTGTAGTATTTAGACAGATCTTAATAACATTCCAGTATGATATCTACATAGAAGAACTGAGGGGATATTTCACATTATGACACACCCTTACAAAATGAAATACCATAATATTATTATTACCATTGGTATCATGGTTTAAATTGGATTATACCATTGTATTAAGTACAAAAGTGATACCATGCGAGACATGACTTTTACCATGGCAGTATCATGGTAAATTATTTATACAATGGCCGGTACCATGGTAAAACTGAAATGACCATCAAACTGCCGTGATAATTTTTTTGTAAGGGCAGATACAGAAATGCGGTAAGTGATGTCGATCAGGCAGTTTATGTTATAAATTTATGTATGTTTTATGTATGACCTATGTTCCTATGTTCTCGCAACGGTGCTGATTTCTTCCTTCCCTGTTGTTTCTATCCCACCCCCCTCTCTCAATAGGCACCTTGGCTTAGACCTCGTTCCTAGAAAAGAATTTGAAATGGTGGATCCGGAACAAATCAGCGTATCTGAACTGTACAAACTGGTACTGTATATTTTCTGGCTATTTTTTTTCTCTTTTTTTTTCTTGAACCAACACATATTTGTGCAGCATGTGTTGGTATGTGTAGCCTTTAAGATGGCTTGTGGGAAATTAACAATAAAATGTACATACTTTTATTAATAATAAATGAAATGCCCCAAAGCAAAATGAAAACATTGACCCCCAAGCTACACATGCATCTGTAGTTATGAGTCAGAGTGTCCTTCGTATGATAGAATTCATCTGTCGTTAAAATGTTGTGTCTTTGGTATGATCCATGCTACATTTGAATGTTATTGTGTGGGGGGATCCAAGTGACGCACAATGTACAGTACGAGGGCAGTATTTTTTGCCCCCCTTCTCCTTGCCACAACAACCACGCACACGCGCGTGTGTGTGTATGTGTGTGTATATATGGATTAGTTCGCTGTATACATTTTCCCTGGTTTTGCATATGTGTGTGTGTGTGTATGTGTGTGTGTGTGTGTGTGTTTTTTGGGGATGTGTAGAGATGTGTGAATGTGGCGATTATCAAATCATCCATAAGAAGGTGACTCACAAGAGGCGGCAGGATTCAGCTGTTGTGGACGGAGCGGGCTCATGTGACCTATTCTTTATGCTCACGTTACCGCCATACTGAGTGTGTCCCTTTCCCCAGCTCGCACGTGACTCCCTCACAAGCATGCTCTCTAACTAGCAATGCAGACATAATGCAATGTGACAAGCCTATGTGAGGCTTTGGGAAAACACACACACACACACACACACACACACATACACACACACACACACACACATTTTATGTTATTGTAAATTAATTGCATATTACAGTCTTGGTTACGTAAAACCAACCAACCAGACTGGAGACACATTTCTGTAAATAAGTTATGTCTCGAATGTTGTTTGGGGGATTTAGCTGGAGTAATCATGGGAGTTCCGAGCTCAACGCTCACTGGCGGGAGTGTGTGATTACAGCACAGATGTAATTAAATGTCATGTAATGTTGTGGGAGGCCACCTTGTAGACGACAGCGCCCAGACTGGTCAGTAGTAGAAGGTCCATATGCTGGTCCTAAACAACCTCCAACAGCCCAAGTCTCCTGTTATTCCTCTGCCATTTTTCTCGGCTTTGCAGGCAGATTGTTAGTGCATTACATGCTCTGTCCAGAAACAACAGCGTAGCCCATCCCTGCCAAAAAGCCTCCTCACTCTGTCGATGAAAGTGAGCTTGTTTTTGGCAGGGCACAAGGCCCTGGCACCTCTTCAGGTAGGAGTAGAGGAGTTCTCTTAGGCTGCTGAGCAGAGAGATGTGTGTGGGGGCGATACGGGCTTTGTCCTCTCCTCTCCCACATGTTCACGTTTTACCTCATGTGGGCTCTTATTTTAGCTGCCACAGAGCGCTGAAGTATAGCCTCTTGGCAAAATTGGTGGGCGAATATTTTGTCAGATTTTAAGCATCTATTGAACTGATGCACAGGTGGAGTATGTGCAAAGCTGTTGTAAGGTAAATAAGTTGAAACATCAACACTGCATGGGACAAGTAAAGAATGGACAGACTGAACTGATATTCTTTTCTCTACTTTCACTCCCTAGCATGTATCCAGCAGACACTGTGGCCAGCAAAGCACAAACCAGGTATGGCCTTTTCATATGTAGCTGCCTCGGTGCTTTAGAGATCCTTTACAAGTTCAGTTGGAAGACACTGTATGTCCTAAAAAAAGGAACACCAGCATAAAGACTTCATATCACGATCATGGCTCTGATATGGTGCGGGGAGTCGTTTTTCTGGAAGGGTTTTTGTCACCTTCAAGAGGGCATGGTCAGGGTTAATCACTACCAACAATGTTTTTTAGTGATTGTCTGAGCCATGCACAGGGCTAGGAAGTAACGTATTATATGAAACATAATTAAAGTAATTAGATTAGGAAAAAACTTTAACATAATCAGTTTAAACAAATATAAATAGACACTGTAAAAACAAAAACCTATATCAGACTACTGATAGACTTACAAATTCAAAGGAAAACAGGTGATTACTTGTAGGGTTACTCAGAAACATCTTGGAAAGGAAAAGGCCTTTTAATTGTGAGATTATGGATGCAAACGTCATTTTATATAATTTGAAATAATGGTTAGTCATGGCAGTAGATGATGATACCAACATTATTAAAATTTAAGCCAATTTAGAAATAAATAAAATGGAAACACATTGTCCGTTCAAATTAATATTATCTGGATCTTGGAGGCAAAGTGATCCAAACATAATAGAAAGTAATTTAGATTATGTTACTGAGTAGGTGTGGATTGCGATGCATTGGATTGCGTACAGTTTTTAATCTGTACCAGATTACATTTTTAAAACAACCTTCCCAAACCTGGCCCCCCATCTCTATGATGTCAGTGGAAAACGTTTTCTCAGACACTGTTTCAGGCCCTCCTATAAATAGTTGAGATCATATCTAGTCATTGAGAAGGCCTTGATGCCTCATAGCTTGTCAGACGCGTTGTCATCCTAGAAGGCACCTCTCCCATTAATAATAAAAAAAACATGCATCACAGGATGAAGATGATCAATTGAATTTATGTTAGTAGGAGTTTTTAGAAACTAGAAGGGATCATTAGATTGATTTCATTCCAGAAATCTCACCACATACCATACAATGTCCCAGCAGAACTCTTCTCATTGGCAGGACTTAATGTTGGTGTTATATTTTGACCATAACCCGTGGTGACCAATACATAGACGGTGTATACCAATGCTTGTGGCAGCATTAAATGCAGTAGGCTATGTATAATCATGCAGAACTGACCCTTTTGAGAACTCTCTCACGCCCATCCCTGGTCATGGCTGACCCATACATTAAATCTTTACAACACTCGGAACGTAAACACAGGTAGCATGCATGCACAGCACCAGGTACTTATTTAAGGACCTTGTCTTGTTCGCCATCTACTCCTTCTCAGGGTGACAGCGTGCGACAGCGCCATGGCGACGGTTGCCGTGTCCCCGTGCCGCACCACCTCTTCATCAACCTGAAGAGCTTCACCTACAACAGCATCAGTGAGGACGCAGACGTATTCTTTTCTCTGTACGACACCCGCGAGGCCAAGCAGATCAGGTACCAGTTCGACAAAGTATACAAACACTGTTCTAACAAGACACAAACGCACACATGAATGCTCACGCGTTCGCGCACGCTAGCATGAACATTCCGCACGCACTCGACGAATGACACTCACTCTAAAAAAAAAACTCTGAACTGGCTTCTATTTCAGTGAGAAGTTCATGGTGAGGCTGAATAAGAATGGAGGACCAAAGAATCCAGAGAAAGTTGACCGTCTGTGTGCCCTTTTCACGGTAACTCACCTCTCAAGTCACTATAGTTCGGAACAGTTATGCCTCATGTCCAAGTATCATATTTCTGTTATTAGTAGTATTGAAACATCATTGTATCGTGTTGTGTCTCTCCTTAGGACCTGAGCAGTAAAGATTTGAAGAGAGACTTGTACATTGTGGCACATGTCATAAGAACCGGTAGGTTGGAGCATCCTAGTGGCTCAGGCTCAACAACACCTTTGTTGCATGTCAACCCTTACGAAAAAGTATCATGGTATTTCCAAAAAAGTATCATGGTATTTCCATAATATTTTGGTCCCTACGATGATGGTAGTGACCAAAGAATGATGGAAATACCATGATATTACGATCAGTGTCATGGTTTAAATTGGATTATACAATTATATTATTTAAGTACAAAAGTGGTACCATGGTGATACATAATTTTTACCATGGCAGTATCATGGTAAGTTCTTTATACAATGTTCAGTACCATGGTAAAACTGAAATTACCATCATACTCCCATGATACTTTTTTGTAAGGGAACCCCCCTTTCTCTCCCCCTCGTGTCCTGCCACTATCTACTGTGTGCTGTCAAATACAAATGATCTTAAAAACTAGCCACTAAGATTACAAATGGTATACAAACTATATTATTTCCACAGAGGTTATATTTGCGTTCCTTCCTCTTTGCGAACGGCTCCTTCCTCTTGTGTTCAGGTCGGATGTTGCTGAACGACTCAAAGAAGGGCCCGCCCCATGTGCAGTACAGGCGGCCCTACGGCTGTGCCGTCCTGGCCATGAGTGACGTGTTCCACACCATCACAGACCTCAAGGAGGAGAAGGACTTTGTGCTCAAAGTTTACACGTGAGTGCAGCAGCAGGGGGACTGTTTTTAGTTCCTCTGTTAGTACACTCTTTTCCCCGAAGACAAATACCATAAAGAACGTGAATTTAAGGAGACAAAGTATTCCTTTATATATTTCTTAAAAATATGAAATGATTCATATTCACAATTATAAGAATGGTCCACCTACTTCTACACTGTAATTGCTGTGTAATTGCATGGTTCCCGAACCGTCCGATATATATATCTGCAGGAATGTTGCGCCAACGTTCCGCAAACGCTGCGCATGACAACCTGGTGTCTCCAGTGTTGATGTGTAGTGTGTTTTGACCAGAATCATAATGAAGTGTCCTCTGGAAAATCAATAGCTGCTCACCCCAGGCCTAAGACTGGGCTGTTGGCGTGATGTGAATCTGGCTCCCTCTGTTAGGCTCTGCCACAGAGAGCCACTCCTGTACCTCAGCCAACTGATGGAGGGATGAGACACAGCGAGGGATGCCGAGAGAGTGAGAGAGAGAGGAAGAGAGAGAGAGAGAGAGAGAGAGAGAGAGAGAGAGAGAGAGAGAGAGAGAGAGAGAGATGACACTTAGATAAATTAAGAAAGTTAGAGGACAAAGTTTGAGGAGGGGAGCATTCTCTGCGGTGAGTCAACAGCCAGTGTCTTCCCTGGCCTCTTCAGCAGCTGTTGGCAAGCCCCATCGCTGGGCTGTAGTCAGAGGTCACACTACACTGAGCTCCGCCCCCCAACACTGTTCTATGATCGTTGTAGTGTCTTCAAAATCACTGTACTACCTTTTTTCAAAATACTGAATTCCATCGCTTTATTTGCTTTGACTTTATTTATTGATTACTTTATATGAAATCGCCTTTGTTTTTAGTATTAGATCTCTCTGCAGAGTCCTCAAAGCTCCTCCCTTGTAAAAAAAAAAAAAAAAAAAAAGAAAAGAAAAAAAAAGCGAGCAGTGATTCAGTGCCGTGCTGCCTCCTGACTGTCCACTCCTATAAGGCTCCAGTCTGTGCGTTTCCCCCATGCATCTCCCAGGGGCCTACAGGCCCACTGTAATGAAAAGGGCTGGTGGAGAGCTGGCTGTCAGCTTTGCTTAGCGCGCTGTGCATTTGGGCTAATGTGCTGTTTGATAGCGCCTCCCCCCGCTGGTACCTTTTTCTCCAGG
>OMKL01137380.1:0-14483 GCA_900302295.1 Parasudis fraserbrunneri
AAGACATTCTGATCCTCTTTCAGTGAACGGTAGGAAAATGCAGTGAAACACACTCCGACTAGGGCTGGGAGGTGTACTGAGTAAGGTGTACCATCATGGATCCATGTAAAGGTATGGGTTTTTACTATACCATTACAAATATTTAAAAAGTTTATCAGAAAATTGTTCCTTGCAGCAGTATTAAAAAAAAAGTTAAAGAAAAAAGATAATTCTGAATGAAATATCACCATGACAATTATATTACAAGATTACGACATAAAAAAGAGGTCATATCACATTGGAAAGTCATGCTCATTACACACATGATTTTGTTCTCCTTACCTTTGGTTAAGGTCCATCTCTGCTGCTTCCCACTTCTCAAACTGACCCGTGATATCAGTGGGACTGCGCAGTATGTCTTTGACATTGAGGAAAAACTCCTGTTGGGTGAAGTAGTAACAAGAGTCTGCATGGATCATTACACTGAACGATACAGCGCTGTGTAAAAATGTATCACGCCGTGACTGTTCCCACATTTATTTGGGTGACAAAATAATTTAAGAGCACGCATTCAACCCCAGGATGCACTTTAGCTCGCCGAGCCACCAGGACAGCTCAAAGTAGCATATTTTGTGACTATTTTCATCTGTCCTGCTAGCATTCACATGTCACAGTCAGGAGAAGCATTGTAAATACAACAAAGTAATTAATTATAAACTCAATGTACTGTTTTACAAGTTAATTTTTTAGATGCAAAGCACATCTCATAGACCTGCCATGTCATTAACTCATTCATTCATTCATTCATTCATTCACTAGTCAAAAGGACATGACGTCACAACTCGGGTGCCAACATTTTATCTGACGTTCTAACATCCCTTATCTGAACTGGTGGCCTGCTCGCATGGTTTCCACTGGTCAGACACTTGCCGGCACATAACCAGTTAGATCTGTGCCAATAAACCATCAGCTGTTTCAGAGATTTCTTTACCTCACCAACAAGTATTCCAAGTAGGTAGCTACTCCAAGCGAAAATCGATAAGACTACATAATATTCATACAATTCAAGGATGCCTTATGGTGATTGATGGAACGAATAATGTTGGAAAATTCTAATCATTACTTATTGTGACTAATCTCTATCACTTACACTCATGAACTTCTCATATTGGACAGCTGACTCCATCGTGTTGGCAGAGTAATCCAGGGTATCCTTCCAGGAATGCATGAGGAAAGCTAGACGGAGCTGGCGAGCTGAAGGAAGCAGACACAAACTGTTACAGTACGCAGATACAACACAAAGAGAAATATTGTCTTGCTTTACTCCTTTCAGTTTGACAGTTGATAACTAGCAAAGCCGGCGTGAAGACAGGCTAGTGCCTTTGATCTCAACAGTAGCATTGTTGACATTTACAGAACCAAAACCATTTCTAAGTGTGCCCTCTTCAAAAATAAATAGGCTACAGAGTATTCAAAGCAGTATATTTTGTATTAATTGTTAAGAAATACCTCTATTTGCTCCATCACACATGGCGAATTTCTCACTCGGGTTGAAAATGTTTCAACTCAAAGCTGCATCTGTTTGTCTCCGTTTGCGTCTTTCCATTGACTTTGTATGCATTAGCGCCACCTCTAAATTTAGTTTTGCATTGTATTTGAACGTACTGTACTGTTAGTGCATGCTCTCTCTATTATCTTCTTAAATCTAATACAGCTACAAGCCACAACATCTTTCCTGGTATTATTGTAGAGCCTAATTTATCTGAACAATAGTAATCTGATCCGAATGCTATAACTGAATGGGCATAATTAACAATATTGTGACAAAGCTAACAATAATTACAATTTAATGTTTATCAACTTTCAGTGGCATTATATAGTGGTATACAATTCTGTTTTCTAAATTAATAGCAAGTAAATATTAACTAGAATTTCTCACAAAACGAGATCTGAAATATCTGAGGGAATACCTGAAATTGTGTGGTCTAATGTGGTCTAATGTATACAAGTAACATTTTAAATACAACCAATCTCAAGAAGAAACACTTGTGCAAACAGTCAGAATTATATACAGCACTGTACCAAGGACATCTTAAAACAGGGCTTTCCTAGCCCTGTTAACTCACCTGTATTCTTTGCCAGGGCATCCTTTATGGTGATGAAATTCTTGAGAGATTTAGACATCTTGCAGCCTGCGATTGTCAAGTGTCCAGTGTGCAGGAAGTAACGGACCCAGTGATCGTTGTCAAAGAAAGCCTGTGTGGAAAAGAAACCCACATTTCAATTCAATTAATTTATTTCAGTTTCACAGTTAAGTCTGAAATATACTCACCTTTACTGTACATGTTACAAAAAAAAGTGCAAGCTCTTTTTTCATTGAAGAGCCTAATTTAAATGTTCCTCGATTCCAAATCAGTCTGAATCTTTCTGCTAAGCTTGTTGAAATATTTTCAGATCTGGCAAGCTACAGAACAATTATCATATTACTACACTTGTTAAGAGAGAAACACTTATTTACAGACACAGCTCTTACCTCAGACTGAGCCAACTCATTGTCATGGTGGGGGAATCGGAGATCAAACCCCCCTCCGTGGATATCCATGGACTCTCCCAAGACAGAGCCAGCCATGGCTGAACACTCAATATGCCAACCTGGCCTCCCCTGTTAAAACAAACAGGAAAGCCAATCAACTTTTAAACAATCAATATACATTCATTAATGCAGAAAGTTGGAAAAGAAGGGTGAGTTTAGGTTCATTGATACAGCTCTACACAAGGTTTTAGCTAAGGTTCCATTTGTTATTGAGCTATAGTGGAACCCAAGCATTTAATCTCTATATTCAATTTAACCATCTGAAGAACCACTCACTTTCTGTATCAGATTTGGATTCTTAAAGGGTATGATTTGCACATTTGCAAAGTGCATGTAGGGAATAAATGGTGGTGACACCTCATCGCACCTAAATAACTACTGGTTGTGGGAACGCTGTGGAAGAGGACAATCAAATGCATTAAAGGTTGATATGCACTTTTTACCTCCGTGTGTACGTAAAGATATGTGAGCAAGTGAATGTATATGAATGTGTGTGTCAATTTACATACATTTACACACATGTACTGTATATGCAGAACTCCATACACTGTATGTATTGACTGACTTTTTATTATCATTGTTTTATTCATTTATTTAGCATTTAATTTTCATTTCATGTTTTAATAATTTTGACTGGATGTATTCTTCTTGGTGTTTTTGTGCACATAACTCTAATTTGTGATTCTTCCACCTATGGAGAACACAAGTTATGAGTGGGTTAGCTATCACTTATTATTGTCTACATGTATCTCTGAAATTAAATAGAAAATAACAAATTTGATTAAAAAAAATCTAACTAACAAAGATATTCAACTCACACTCTCTAACTTGCATGTTGAATTTTATATCGGATACCATTCCAACAAGACACCTAGATGGGAGATTTAAGACTCACCTTCCCCCACGGAGAGTCCCATGACGGCTCTCCAGGCTTGGAGGCTTTCCACAGGGCGAAGTCATTCTGGGACCGTTTCTCACTTAACCTGTCAGCAGAGATGCTCAGGTCTCCTAAAGGTCAGAGATTTATGAATGACTGACTATCCATCCAACAACCTCAGGAGGATTGGCCACAACAACTGACCTCTCTTTCAAGTGTTTTAAAGTCCAAAGTCTTACCCTCTCCCTCTTGTAAAGCCTTCTGGTCGCCAACTGCTTCGGGCACCAGTTTGGCATACGAGTGCTTGTGACTGGCATCGAATTTTGCAGTGTCAAAGTAGACGGAGCCGTTGGATTCATACCTGCAAGAATAACAAAAACAAAAAAATATATGTAATTATGCACTTATAACAGAAAGCAATCTGGATGTGATCCGGTGGAGGGATAGCGGAAGTCGCTTCCTTACGCATAGCCGTTGGAGACGATCTTCTTCACGAATTCCACAATCTCTGGCACATATTCACTGACTCGTGTCAGTACATCTGGGGGAAGGACCTGATGGTCAGAGAAAGAGTTTATCTACAAATATAGCACTGCACACTTTCGCAGACCGTGAAGTGAAAAGCATGTTTTAAAACCATAGACCTCACTGCATCTAAACAGATTTTTCAAACAGACGAATTAATTTTACTTTCTTATTGTTAAGTAACTTTTTGCTGATCTACCTGTCCAATAGGCTTTCAAATTAAATAGTGAATTGCTGTGAATAGGGATTTGTTAACATTGGTTAATACGTATACTATACTTAATGCGACTTGCTGCATAGCATTGAGATGCAACATTTATGCATGTGGCTCCATGTAGTTTGGGAGCTAATTTATAGTTATTCCATTAGACATTGAACTAAGCAGAAAAACAAAGCATATGTGTATATGAATTTAATAGATAAATGTAAGATTAATAATTGTATTTAAAGGTATAAATAGTAATGCCGTCAAACAGCGACCTGACAAAATAGCCCCACTTGGTATTGTACTTTGTTGACATTTTTTTGTTTTGGTCTGATGTGTGGGTTGGAGTTAAGTAACATATTATACTGTGAATTAAGAAACCTCTCTTGGCAGAGCCTGAGGTGTGGCCAGTAATAGCAAACCCTTCCCTATCCCCACTCACACATCAGACCAAAACAGAAGATATAAACAAAGTACAATATCAAGTGGGGCTCTTTTGCCTAGAGGTCGCTGTTTGACAGCATTACAGATTCTACCTTTAATCAAGACAGGTTCTCTATAGGAATGGCTGACATGGATCCCTTATCATTAATTTAGACTACAAAATTGTATATCACGAGTCACAATATCAATCAGCTTCCACTTACATTCAGCGCTTCCATGTCTGTGTGGTACTCTCCCTCCCAGTATTTAGGAAGAGTAGAGAAGATGGAGTTCTCTGTAACCTGGCTGCCAAACTGGGTGTCCAGCCATTCAGCCAGCAGGTCCTTGGCACGCTCCAACAACACCTTTTAAACAAAGACAAGACACAGTGTTTTCACAACCTCATATATCAGCATCACGCATCATACTACATCCATTTTTTTTAGCCTTTAATGTAAATAAAAATTAACCGACACCATGTATTCCAAAAGCAACACACACACACACACACAAACACACACACACACACGTGGTTCTTCATAAGACAAAGTGGGGGGGAGATTTCTTAATTATCTTAATTCATATTAAAAGACAAAGCCAAATAAACAAACAAACAAAAGACTTTCCAGCGTTGTACTGTGTCTGTCCGATGACATCCGTGTCTTACCTGGGCCAGAGACTGTATGACCTCTGCTGCTGCGTCGTTCTGCACCGCTGCCTGCAGGGGCTCCAGGGCAGAGGTCACCGCTGCTTTCAGTCTCTCCAGCATCTGCTTCTTATCTGGGTCTGTTACCTCAGCAAGCTTGGCCTGGAAGGGCTGCAGAAAGTAGTGGTTTACAAACATGCAGCTTTGAGAGAAAAAAAAATGTAAGACACATTTTGAAACACAGTTGTTCCTCATTGCATTGTGATAAATTACAACAAAAAAAAAAGAGAAAGAAAAGTTAATACTGTTTCAATCTTGGACTTTTGAGAATGGAGAGCAACATCAATGATGATGGTATAAATTAAATCATATACTACCCAAATGCTGTTCTTAATATAGCCATAAGTTTCATTATCCTCTATATATATATTATATATATATATATTGGCCTATTATATGTAGGCTTAGTGAGTGTCAAAACAGAGAGGAGGCGGACAGAGAGTATTTTTTGTCCATCAATTTGTTTTCAAATTAGAACTAACATAATCGTGCCTATGCAGAAATAACATACCCTAACAACATAATTCTGGAACATTAGCTATTTCCTGCTAATGGCCATGGTTATGGTTGGCTGTGCTTCCCCCATTCCACTTCAGAAACAACAAATCCTTGTTGTTATTCGCCTTATTCACTTCACCGCAATATTGGTCTTTGAGTTTGAAGTTTGAGTTTGAGTTTGAAGGGGAATGGATGCAGAGGAGCCCTTTCCTTCAGTGTCAAGATGTCATTATATGCCACTTCAAGAACCAAAATAGTGAAAACAACACACAATTGGAATTACAAACTCATGATTACTTGACTTAGATTATTTTTCACCACTGTAGATTTCATGTTTTGAAATATATGGAAGTGAATGAGTAATTTGCTCATTGAAATGTGTTCATAGCGATCTATGAAAATAAAGATGGCGGGGAAGTGAATAAGGCGATTTGACTGAACAGATTAAGTGATGACTTGTCTGAACTTTCTGTCTGTCAATGGATACAAATCTGTCAGAGATGGATACTTGTCATTGAACAGACAGACACTTCTCATTGAGAAATAATTTCAAATAGATGGTAGATTAGTCTAGTCTCACCCTTCCGGCCGTCAGGACATCCTCCAGTATCTGGGTTGGTGCTGGCTTCTTCTCCTTGTACTCCTCCAAAAGATAGTTCTGCCTGGCGCGCTTGATGATCTGAAAGAACAAGACATCAACATAAAGCCTTCACACAAGTAATTTTCCCTATTGAACTGCATGGGGAAAACGAATAGCAAGGAGGAAAATTTCAAAAAATCAAAGTCACTTTATTTGTCATACACACATCACACAAGTATAAAAGGCAGTAAAATGTTTCTCCTGCGAGCCTAGAATGAGTCCAGCTCATTTGCAGAGGCGTCAGCAATCACTGTGGTGGTGGGGTTTCCCTTTATAGTCCGTTATAATCCTTGCGTTATAATCCGTAAAACGCTGGAGTTGTTCATGGCCATCAAGCTCTGCAGCAGAGGCTAGGCTGCACAGATCTGGTTTGAAAACTCTGAGCCATGTTTACTTTTACCACTTCAGCCAAGCCATGTACTCCATACTACCCCAGAGTATGACAAGTGTATTCACAACTGAATCCTCATAGAGGATACAATGAAATGCAAAAAAGCTGGAAAAAGAACCTTAGACATTTAGAAGACATGTGAAGTCAGGTGTGAAGGGGGTCAAAGTGTCACTGTCCAAATGCTTACGGAGATGCCAGGAAACGAATAACAATTTGAATTTGAATTCGGAAACATTGTACGACACCAGAGCAGAACGCATGGATCAGTCCTACTTACTTTATCATCAATATCTGTGATATTCATGCAGTAGAGGACATCGTATTTGAAATAGTCTTTCAGTATCCTTCGCAGTATATCAAAAGATATGTAGGATCTGCAAAATAAAGAGAAAGATTAATCCACAGGGTTATAATAATTTGTGTCCCTGTGTTTGTCCACAATCCATATGTATTCTGCTGTGGTGGGCCACCATGGTAACATCATCATCACCCACCACACCAAAAATAACATAAAAACAATTATATTTCAAACAATGGCTTTCCTGTGTAGAAAAAAAAAAGCAGACAGATGACCGGTCCTGCGCTGAAAAGGGGCCACTACAGTGTAAAAAACAAAAAACAAAAAACAAAAAACAAAAAACAAAAAACAAAAAACAAAAAACAAAAAACAAAAAAACAAAAAACAAAGCTACTACGTGCGCGGCTCGTCGACTCTCCTCAGCTTCACCTCAGATCACCCCCCCGGACGACCATTCACGTGGAATCGTGCTTCTTTGCCGCCCCGGTCGGGAGAACAGCGGACGGGGAAGCACTGCGGTGCACATACCTGGCATGCCCCATGTGTGATGCGTCATACACAGTCGGTCCACAGCAGTACCACGACACCTTATTCCCATGCTGAGGGACGAACGGCTCCTACAACATCAGAAAACGGGCCGTAAACGGCGGCGGCTCTAACCGAAAGCGGCGTATCAGGCACCTCACAAGTAACAGCAGAATTTTTTTTTTATTAGCTATTGATTATCTGCGAATAGATCTGTGAGTCTAGCTGAGTGAGTGGCAACATAAGACAACATCTGTTTTCAGCTAGACTGCAAGAGTTTCACGTTTCTTTGGATCAGTTCAGCACCACAGACCTAAAGAGGTCTAGTTCAAGGTCAAGTGATGAGCAGCCTAAACATTAGATATGAGCAACTAAATAAACAAATACATAGAAATACATGCATACATACATACATATATAAGATCCTCTCATTAAGTTGATGTGTCCAGCGTACCTTAGTCCGTGTGAGGCTATTGTAGAGTCGCAGCTGTGGAACTTTTGTCCCAGCCGGTGGAGACCAAGGAGGTTGTACCCTCTTTCCTTTCGCTGAAAGAGATAAAGCATGGCTATTGGAGAGGATGTTCAATCGTCAAATCAGGATGTTGCTTGTATCCAGTTATGAGGTCATCCTTGCAGTCCTCCAATTTGCCATATTATTGCTGTGTGCTGAAGTCCTTAAAAGAATACAGTCATGTGCAAATCTGTAACACTTCCAAAATCCTCTCTCCTATAATCAGCAATATTTTCATGTTCACTTTCCCAACAAATGTCCATATATTTGTTTTTTTAAGTTTTAAAACAGTAAAAACCTGTTCTGAAAATAGGCCTTTGCAAAAAAGTATTGGTTAGAGGTCTCTAAAACTATCTATGAGATGTTGCATTTCATACTATTAAATATTTGTCCCTCTGCCTGCTACATTTACATTTGCTCTGCCAGATCCCAGATTAAAAGTTAGGTAGGGCTAAAATTATGCAAAAGTGGACCTCAGCATACATCTGCGCACCACTCAGTTTTCTGTCAGCGCGTACCATGGTTATTATAGTTAACTAAAACTAAACTAAAAATAAAAACTAGGTGTGAAAAAACATTTTAGTTAACTGAAATAAAAATAAAAACTAGACTTTATTTAAAAAAAAAAAAATAATAAGTAACTGAAACTATATTGTGTACTTATAAAACTAACTAAAATAAAATAACAATATACATAAAATGTCTCAATGTTAATCTTTGTAAATTTCATCAAATTTGTCAACAAGGCAAGCGTGAGGAGGCATTGGTGCATCTGATCATGGAGACTGGGATGTCTACATGACTGTGAGTCAATTACCTTCATAGAGTGATGTGTTTGTATTGCACAATACTTATTCTGAACTTCCAAAATCTTGCCCCTGACAAATACCCCCCATAAAAAAAACTGTTTATTTAAACAACTGATACTTGAACTAATAAAAACTGAACTGAATCTAGCAAACCCACTCTAGCAACGAACTGAAACGAAACTGAATTGAAAACCAAAAATGTAAAAGACATAAAAATACAAACTAATGGGAATTTTTTTTTTTTTATTAAATAAAAATGTAAATAAATAACGATAATAACCCTGGCGCGTACCTAGCGTCTGCGTACTGGTGTCATACAAGATATGGCTCGGCATGCAAGCTGATCAAAGGAAACTAGTGGATCAAAGAGCTGGTACGCCTGGGTTATGAGAGGCAATGGGTTGTGGACTGTCCATCCGTCTAGACTATGTGCCTTGTACTTCTAGGTGATGTGAGAGCCTCATTACTATTACCCTCCTATTTACATGCTGTAACCTAAGCAAAGATGGTGGCAGCAGTCAGTTATGCCTGGGTAGAGCTAACTAGGGAAATTGCTAGCTAGCTAGTTATTAGCTTTACAAAAGGCTTCACTATTATCCCAATGTTTGCACAGACTCTGGAGAAAGACTTGTAAATGAGTCAGTGGGGTTGGCTTGATGTACCTTTTCAAAAGCCAGACTCTGATCAATCTGATAGGTGACCACTCTGCCAGGTGTATTTTGTCCTTTAGTTGTACACCGAAAACCTACAGCTTGAGATGTATCAATCTAGCCCCCAGAGCAATACGTGGTGATTGCAGCCACCCAATATATACATGCAGCTAGGCTGTTTACACAGAACACAATCAGTCCATATCTATCAATACAGATAACAGGGGATGGGATTTGTCACAGCTGCAACCTGATTTTACAACCTGAAGAAACAACAGAACAACAGTAAACCAGCATGGCACCACATACGTTTGCATGGTTGACAAAGAGAGTGAAAGCAAATGCTACATTCATAACAGGGCCTCCCATCCCATTAGGCTTTGGGTTCATGCAAGTCAATGTCTGGATAAGAGCAGATCAGAGACGCTCTTTGCATACTTGATCAGAATTTTGCCATTTTAGCCCTGGCTTGGGTGGCATTGCCTTGGGGACCTCCCAGAGGTCCCAGAGTAGATATCTAGGCTACCAGATATGGGACAGTGACCTGCCCTCTGTTACGGCCATGTGCCTTGGGCTGTCTACTCACTGCTGCTCTCAGGGCTGAGGTCCTGCTGCAGGGCGGCTATGTGTCTGTACCAGCGCAGAGCATGGACATGTTGTGGTGCTGGGGGTCTGTGGAGGAGCCCAAAGGCTTCCCGGTCAGCCTGGGAAGGGTTGAACCCAGCCAAGTAGCTGCGGGAGGCCAGGTACTCATTCAGGGCCCCTGCCAAGGTGGCCTCCTCTTTTATTTGCAGTAAGAAGCCATACTCAAAGGCTGCAGAGACAAGAGGGCAAATATTTACAAAATAATTACCAAGTGGGCTCCACCAGCCTGAGAAAAGCCTACTAACACCATAATTTTAACATGGAGACTGTCAGGTTTCAAGACCCACAATGCAATGATGTCAAAGACCTTTATACTTGCAACATGTTTTATGGCAGCACTTCAAACTAGAAGCCTCACTTTAGATAATGAAGCAAGCCATCTGGCTCCATTTTGCAGATACTCAAACAGCCCCAAGTTCATGCATCTAGTTGTAGCCTCAAGTTGCATGCTTGTAGTTCAACTGAATGATGAGGACCCATCCTAAGGCTTCCCTGTCTCATAGCAGAGAGTAAACTGCTGTAGACTGCTCACACTGCTGCTGAGCAACATCTTTCACATTTCATTTCTGTTATTGTAGGTTGTTTTGACATGATGCTCTAAGTTCAAAGGTTATGTGGTCCACTTCAGTTGTGATGATAAGCTAGGCCATGAGCAAAAATACAAAATAGCATGTGTGTTAGTATTGTAACAGCACAAATGTTACATCGTTGCAACAAGCAGCCACCAACACCGGAAATAGCTAAATCGACACTAGCAGCACACGTATGACCACAGTAACACTCAAAGTGAAACTGAGAGTAAATTGAACTAAAACTCAAACTGAAACCAAAATTGAAAGAAATATGATTTTTTTTTTTTAAACTAATGGAATAGAGCAAACCATCATAACTGTAGTGAGTTCTTTAAAATTACCTAGAACTACCCATCCAGATGTAGGGTATTTAATTCACAAAATATGACATGTTATGCCACATCAATAAGGCAAGCCAGGCAGTTCAGGAAGCACTGACACCAGTGTGAAATAACTAAACTGCCACATCTCAAAATAAGAAATGTTAGTTGCTGACTAAAGTTAAACCCACAGACTGTAAACATTAATTTGCCTGAGGCGCTGTCCGTCATCTGACCAGACCAAGCATTGGCTGACGTTAGGATGAAGCTAAGCGGCTCGGCTGCAAACTACGCATATAACGCATATAACATTACCTAGTATCGTTAACTAGCTTGGTGCCCCCCCACACACAAGGACTCGAGATGTGTTGCTCTCGATAGCTAGATATAAAATAGAATCTAATCTAATCTAATAATATAATATAGACTAACTAACATTACGTGTATAGCTAACGTTAGGTGGTCCCGAGACAAACCATGCGAAAATAAAATAATCACAATTTGAACCTCTTCAATTTGGCTTTCGTGTAACCAGCTAACTAACGTTAAAGATAAAGTTATGATAAATTGTACAATTTACCTTGCTCTCCGGACATTGCAACAGTGTTCAGTCAATGGACAGATGCTGATGCAACAACAACGTGTCCGGAAAAAAAAGAGGCGTGTGCAACAAGGTAGGAACTATGGACATATTTGTGGTTCATAGTGGGACATAATTGACGGCGGGACTATCACGCGGAAGTTTTCTTTTTTAATGGCAGGTGTTTATTTAGCTTAGCTACGTTAGCTATTATCAAGCTGTTTGTTCTGAAACTTGTAAGTAACGAAATCTTTTTCCTGTTGGCTATGTAACGCTGGTAAAGCTGAAATGTCTAAAACGTACATTGACAAACTCACTCGCTTTTATGAGCGATATAGTGAGTATGTCACGAAAAACCCAGCTGCGACCGCACAACTTGAGAGTACAGTCCGAACACTCTCCTACCTTATTGCAGGTAAGTTATCTAGAATATTGTAAAATAAAAATGTGACTACAATTTTAAAATATTAAAAACAAGTAGGAGTACATACAAGAAAGTGTTGGACATTCTGCAAACGCAATATGCAAGGGATCAAAAATAAAATCTGAGTGTGACTGGTGTACAGAATGTACAGTAATAAGAGAATAATAAACACATATAATGTAGAATACAGTCTAAATAGAGTATTTGCTGGGGTTTAACGATAGCTTTGATGCACAGGAAATATATGCAGTTTAATACACAAGTCTGTGCAAGAGCCTTATTGCACTTGAATAAATTATAATTGTTGATTTATAATGGCTTTTAACATGTACTGAACCTTCTTTTGCAGGACGATTTGCAGACTCCCATGAACTATCTGAACTATGTAAGTAGGCTAGGAAATAAATATAGATGTAGCCTAATATGATATAGTATCAACATGACAAAATCCAATCATTCTTTGAAACAGATTTGTTTAATGTTATGTAAATACTGGGTTACCATTTTGTGTAGGGCCCGATATGCTATTAGGTGCCCCTATTTTATAGCAGTCCCTATATTTGAGCTCTCATTGATCCTTAAATCCCCAACTATTCCCAGTTTGTTGTTGACCACTTGTCACAACTCCTTGTGCTGTGCTGTGACAGTAAATATGAATAATCACAACATATTGAGTATTATTGCTCACTGCTATGCACAATAGAAGCTACAACTGGATTGCACAATGTATCTTTTGAACATGAACTTGTTTGGGTGCCAAAAAGTCATTATATGGTATCTCTTAATTATTGTGCCAATTTTTGGGTTACTGTGCACATTTTCAAAGGATAACTCTTCCTCTCCATCACCTTGTGTCCCATTCAGTGTACTCTGCCTCCAATCTTCTGGTGTTACTTAATGACAGCATTCTTCGCAGAGGGCTAAGATGCACCCTGCCTATCGTAAGTGCCCAGAAATAATTTGCTCTTGGTTTAGGATAAACTACCATAATTTGTGAGTGTTATATTTGTCTTATGATAGAAATGTGGTGTCTGATGAAGTTGGAATCTTTTACTAAAATATCCTCAGCTAGACAAGCCTTATGTCTCCTTATGTCTCAAATATCACATGCATTTAGTCTGTATCAGGGTTGGGAACAACTCTCTTTTAGTTCAATCAATTCAAAATAGAAGTGGCAGTTCCTCATAATAGTCTAGAAATAATTCAATTATTTTATCCTCTTTTCTAGACTGCATATAAGGACATTTATGTTCTGAATGTACTGAATTGATCAAATTAAAAGTTAATTGACCCAGAATCAGATGTTGTCCGGAGTGATGACCGAATATTTCCAGATTTTATTCTCATTATTATTCCCATACTGTGCATTCCAAGTGTTTATGAAAGTGCTAATGTGTTGTGCTCTGTGTTTTTGTTTATTTAGTCTATCTCTCAGCAGAGACTTCTCACCTGGTTGTCAGTGGTAGAGTATGTGGAGGTTTTCTTGGAGATGGGAGCCACGAAGCTGTGGGGCGAAGCAGGGCGCTGGGTGGTGATTGGACTCATTCAAATAGCAAAGTATGGCTTAAACGATGGCCTGCGTTAGTTATGGTATCAATACATGCTCTCTCTCACACACACACACACACGCACACACAAATCAGGCAATCACCTTTTTTCTTCTTTTTTTTTTTTTTAAACCCAATATGGCGGCAGTAGAGCAGTCGTCTGGTAATCTGAAGGTTCCTGGTTCAATCCTTGCTCCTCCCAGCAGCGTGTTGGAAGTGTCCTTGAGCAAGACACAAAACCCCTACATGCTCCTGATGAGCAGGTTGTGCCTTGCATGGTTGTCTCCGCAGTTGGTGTATGTTGGATTGGATTGGATTGGAAATACTTTATTATCCCATAGGGAAATTCGGCTTCATGAACCACAAGTACATCTCAGAAACAATTAATACAAACATTTACTGCAATTTGTAAGTAATAAAGGTAGAGGCTTCCTAATTAATTAGTGAGAGTCCATTGTCCTTGATTTGTTTCAAATCACTACAGCTCCGAGTCCAGAGAGCTCCAGCGATAAGAAGGAGACCTTCGGGCAGTAGACTAGCAGCACATCTTCATAGTGCTGGTTGTTGAGACTACTTGTGGCCAGATAGACATCCTTTAAAGGCGTCACACCAGGGTAATTCAGATAGTTAGTTACAGGGGGGGTTGGGAAGCGGGTTGCACAAGCCCCCTTTCACAATCTCTCTGTTATCAAAAGCAGGTACAAGTTATTATTTTTAAATATGCCTACTGTCATAGCCTATGCCTGTGTGTTTTTAACCTCTGAT